>JANHFX010002320.1:56508-117868 GCA_027560015.1 Chloroceryle amazona
AGCAAAAATATCTAGTTCTATACTTTATAATAATCTTAAAATATATATATATATATCATAAGCTTGAGCCAGCAACAAGCTATTGTTTTGCATTCTCCATCACTCTGTCCAGTTCTAGTAAATGTTACACAGGATATTATAAAATTAACATTTTATTCTCTATAAAATACTAGGTTTAGTTTGCATACTCTGAACTAAGTTGCAATAAAGTAGGCAGTTCTAATTACTCTGCAATTTAATACAGATGACTGGAACTTCAATTGGTTTATAAATCAAATCCACAGTACTTTTGCAGCTGGTTATAATGAATCAGCAACTTATGTGTCACACCTGTATGTCAATAGAAAACTCTGTTTTTCAAGAATAAATCTTTGAGGGGAAAAAAAAAAATAGAAAAAAACAACAATGGAAAAGAACAGCTGCTTCATTAGAAATTTTCAAGTCTAAAGAATTCTCAAATCTGATGGATATGCAGAATCACTGAAAGATTCATTTTAAGAGGCTTCTTAATGTGCTACTAAATCTAGAAAATATCAAGGAACAGTGTAAACAAAACGCATCATGCAAAGCAAGATATGTTCTGCTGGGAAATGGCACCAGATCAAAGACGTGGCACCAGATCAGAGAGATGGCATGATGATACCATGAAGTAATAGATGGTTATTGAAAATGCAATAAACGATAGTAAAAGACACGATGTTAAAGGAACATGAAACAGAGTTGCTTGAAGGATGCTCAGTGACTGTGGTTAGGTATCCAAATCCTCTATTTATTGAAAACCTACCCCTATGTTAATAAAAATAATACTTCTGTAATGTTGTATCCCTCTCCCATAGAACTAGATGCAGTCATTTTCTTCTATTTTCACTGTAAATACTCTCTGTTTTCTTTTATTAAATGTTTTGGTTTGGTTTAGTTTTTGTAGGGTTGTTTTTTCATTTTGTATGTGTGTTATTTTCTGTGCTTGTAGCCTTCAGTTATTGCTTCCTTCCTATTTTCATTTATGCTACATATGCTGTTAAAATCCAGGTTGGACAGTTTCTGAGTTATATTTTTCTCACTTTGGCATTGTGGATGTGTCTTGCTCTATTATTAAATTCACTTTTGTGTGCGTGCTTTTACAGCCAAGACCTCCTTCCCTGCAGAAATACTTTGAAGATCAGCAAACCCTAAATTAAAATAAAAAGTGAATTTTCTGTTGTCTTTCTGTGAGCCACTGGCAGTGCTATGCTTTGAGACAAAGCAGAGACCTAAGAGCATAAAATTATGTTGGTTGTATTAGTTTGGTTGGCTGAGTAAAAACTGTATCTTACAATGTTAATTTTGTTCAGGGAATGTTCCAAGTTGTTGCTGCCAAACACAGTTCCATGAAACTGTCCCAAGACAGTTGACTGCAGTCTGCTGGAAAACAGCATTTTATTGCCTAATATATATTATTATTGCCTAATATATATATTATTGCCTAATTCTTTCTCCTCACATAGACTCCTTAACTGCAGAATAGCATTAAGCTATTTTCTTTCATCAGTCTACATTTTCTGTGACTAATATAGGTACCTTAGATAAGGTAGTACTTGTATTTTAGAAGTCTTTCTGCATTGGGATACTGTCATTTAGAGTAAGTACTTAAATTTCCTTTACAATCTTTTTGGAAGAACTTTAGAAGACAGTCTGGACTATAAAAGATCAAAATGTGAGAAATATTCAGATGTGTCAGACCCTGTCTCTATTTTGAAACAAGTTCCTACTAGAAAGGGACTTCTGATTTCTTTTTTTCCTGAACGTGTTGGTTAAGAAAGTTTTGTTTCTTCACCTCCTCACATCTGTATTTCATCTTCCTTTTTTATGAGCTATTCAGGTGGTTAAAACTCTTATAAAAATATAGATGGATATAAATATTCATGTGTGATGAATACAGACAATCACAAGTCCTGAGTTCCTAGCCCACAAAGAATTCAGACTTAATCTCCCAGATCCTAAGAATACACTCATCATCACTATCACTAATTACCTTTCTGATTAAATATATGAAATGTATTATCCCACTAAAAGTAATTACTCTAATTCTTCCAAATCTGTATAGAACTGGGTGGTCCACAGCATAGGATAGACTTTAAGATTATGAGATCAGAATAAAAACCTCAAATGCCACAAAATACAGTGCTAAAGTAATCCTATTTTAGCATCAAGCATGAGTACTGGCAAGTTTCAAAACTTTTGAGAGCTATGAAATTATCATCACAAGTTAGTTTATTTTTGCTTTATTGGAGTTACAGTTCACACCACTTGTAACACTGTGTGGGTAGAAAGACAGTGGTAACACCCTAGCTGACTATTCCAGCCTTATGGATACTCTGATTTATTGTCAGAGAAAAAAAAAAAAAAAAAAAAGAAAGAAAAAAGAAAAAGAAAAAGAAAGAAAAAAAAAAAAAAAAGACCAAATATTTGTGTAATCATGACATCATTGGCCTGAACATTACAGGGATCCCTCTGCATGATGCCTCTATGTACCTCAGTTGTGATCACACCTGAGTGATAGCATTTTGTATTAGTGTATTTCCTCCAAAGTTATAAAACCTTTCCCACTCAATCTGCAAAAACACTGTGGAGGAATCATAGTAAAACCATTTTCTGTATAGCACTAGATTCTTTCCTGAAAAATTCACAAGATATTACTGAGTGGAAAGGTATACATGGACTGATAGCCTAACAGTAAGAGACTTATATCTCTGGGGAAACTTGCTAAACAATAATTTGTAGTAGAATGCCACAACCATTTCAACTGTAACAAAGCAGGATTCATGAGATTGTGATTGCACAATGCTTCATCATGTTCACCTTCCTGTAAAGTGTGTTCAGCTCCTCTCCCTTTCAGTCAGGACAGAAATTGAACTGAGCTGTCAGCAAGTTCCCAGAAATTATTGAGCTGCTTATCTCTCACTACTTCTATTTTACTACACAGAAATTATTCTCTAAATCCCTTGTTTCTGAGCTTAATTGTCAAACCAGTAATGGTTGGACTTGATGATCTTGCAAGTCTTTTCCAACTGAAAAAATTCTATGATTCTAACCATCAAACTGTTTAGTCACATCCATTCACACTTTCTAGCCCAATTAATAAATTGCTTCTGCCAGAGTTTTATTAAAAAACAATATCAACTTTCTGGTCATAGGAAAGAGAATGCCAAAAGACATCTAATGATGAATATTTATTTCATTTTATTAAGTAGTATACACAAATGTTCATGCCAGGATGATGAATACAGCAAGATTAAGAATCATCACCTAATGAAAATAGGGCATCATTTGTTGAGGTGCTCATATTTCTGTCTGAAATTGACAAAGGAAAATAAATTATGTTATTCTGTTGGGGTTTTAAACAACTAAGCAGGACAGTCTTTAATGTGGAATAAAAAAAGGAAACAAATAAAAGAAATAGAACTGTGACCTTACAGTAAATGTTATTTTAAACAACATATATTTAAAAATAATAAAATCAAATACTCAGCTGAAATAATCAATATTTATTTAATTGTCACAGAGTTGCATTCAGGAGATCAATAAAAGCATTTTAATTATCTAGACTATCAGGTTTGCTACTACGAGGCAGAGATTTGCTGAAAGATTTAGCCACAACAGCTTTGTGGCAAATTGATTGGGAGTGAATGTCCTCCAAAACATATTCCCATAGATGTTGAAATGAAGACATGCATGTTCTTCCTACTAAACTATTAATTGCACCTCAGGGTAGACAACTGAGATTTTGTTCTTTTTTTTTTTTTCTTCATATTGCTTAATTTTTCTACTCCTTTTGAACACTGAAACTGTTAATATTAGTGAGAGCAGAATTGGAACATACAGAGCATTTTTGAAGAGTTTTTATGTGCTTTCTTTGAGAAGGTCAAGTAAATCCATTGATTCGCTATTGTTTGGTACAAGGCTTCAGGTGATTTGGCATTAGTTCATGGCAGAACGTGTAAGCAGGATGAGCATAATAAGCCCTTTTAAAATGTTCTTTGCCCCCCTGCGCCTTAGCATAATTATATTTAAACCAGGTCTTCCTCCAGCCTATTTTCACAAGAAGTGACATACTTTCTGCTGAGAAAAGCTGCTGTTGAGATTTTCCACCACGACCAGAAGTTCCTATTGCATTTACTCTGCTTTGTGTTCCAAAGTAACTTAGCCTCTATAACTATACAAATTTTACATCTTTTCATAGTCGCTTCTCACTTTACTTTTTCTCATGCTTCTCATAGTTACAAAAGCGAATCTATGCCCTCAATTAATGCCAGTTAAACAGAAAAATATATATCTTCAAGGAAGTACATTCAATGTTCAAGATGGCCTAGTGATCTGCTATGGCATAGATCTCATCTTGACTTTAATATTTCCCTTTATATTTATTTTTTCTTAGTTGTAAACTGTTGCTTAGCGACATGAATATGGATTCAGCACATTATACTGTTCTAGCTTTGAAAGATTACTTCATTTTCATTTGACAAGCAGTTTTGATTTCCTCAGTATTTGTAACGTTACAGAAATGTTCCCATAAACTTTTATGAAATATTTAGAATATTGTAGGCACTGAACTAAAATTAGGGAACTAAATTATGGAACTAGAAAATTAATATATAATAAACAGAAGCAAATATGTAGAGCCTGTGTTGCTCTTAGTGCATGCTGACCAATGACAATTAAATTTCTGAAAAACGCGCTCTCTATCCATAAAATGTGGAATCAGTTTTCCAGTATCTGAAATATTCAGATTAAGGTCTGAGAAATAAATTCATTAAACTACTTCCAGCAATAAACAGTGTTTCTGTTGACCTTGAAGCTAGTGATAAATTGTTGAACTCATTAAGAGTCTTGCCCTTGACTTTAGTACAAACCCTGAATGAAAGGAAATTAAATGGAAATGTGTATATAATGCTTTAAATAAGGCATCTGTCCCTACAATTATCATGACATATAGAAAATATATTAGCATACGTGAGCAACACAATTTCTTATTTTATTTGAAGGACTTTCAATTACCCAGCTGCCGCAGAGGAAGGCCTTGATATGTATTAACTGATAAACCATGATAAGTTGTGCTTTATTATCATAACTTATCATTGGTTTAGGCTATCAAAGAAAGTAATTAAAAATTCCAGATGGAATCATAGTGCCTTGACCTATGTCTTGCATATCACTGTGAAAAGTTAGCAAGGTACTTCTCAGATGTCAGTTATCAAACAACCTCTGTGAAAGTTGATTGTAAGACAGAAGAGCATGTACTTCACGGAGTTATAATTTATGTTACAAAAAAAGTATCAGGTACTCGTTTTGCATTGCTATTTCCTAAAATTTATGTCATCCATGCTCATCTGTGAATAATTTAATTCTGGAAATTTTTTTGCAATAATAATTTTTTTTTTTAATCTTGTCAAGTAACAGCCTGTTGTGTCATTGTACTATAGATATTCAAGTTTTCTAGATAAACCTGACATGCTATTATTTTTAATGCAGGCCATTAACACTCATTTCTTTTCAAAGCCTTTTCTACCAGATTTATAGCAAATAAATCCTAAACAGTCTCTCAATATTTGCAGATGAATGTGTAGTTATAGTGATAGACCTGTATTTGCAGAGACAGACATAGAAGTTATGATAAATTTCATATGTGGTAACCATAGCCAGAGTTCTAAAATCTAAAGTCTGATTGTGGTATCTTAAGGACTTTGCATGTGTATCAGCACTGTTTTCAGTAGTTTCACCCAAAGCAGGTTAAGAGCCCTATCCTAATCCTTTCTTCTTTGCAGACTTACAGTTACATACGGATACGTTAAATGGTACATTTTTGCTTAACATGTGAACATCTCATTGCATTTTTATGCCTTCTCTCTCAGGTGCACTCTGGATTGCATTTCTTTTCAACTTCATACATTGTCTGTCTGTATTTTGTAAGCAAATTTCTTATGCAGAAGGCAATTACACACCTAGAGTGAAGATCACCCTTGGGTCTCATTCTTATTTTCGCTACGGCCAGTCTCTGCCAAGTACAATAAAGGAGACATAAAAGTGCTGCTCAGTGAGAATCAGGCCCACATGAGCAGAGAAACTAAGCAAAATGTAATGGTCCTAATCTAATGTCTTCTTCTGGTCTTCGTATCAGTGAGTTCTCTCACATTATTTTAAACTCCTCTTCCAGATGGGTCATTGCAGCTGAAAGAAATCTCATCAATATTTATGCTGACAGAAGTAAAGGCATTTTTGTGATATACCAAAACACCAAGAGACAGTAAAGAAGCCACCGGCTGCACATTTTATAAATATTTTATAAATATTTCCTCCCTTGTTTTGAAAGTGTTTTAAGGAACAGTTGTTACAACTTGCACTCTTAACTTCAGCTAAATTGGAATAATCCCTTATGCTTGAAGATCTCTTCAGATCATTCTTCTGTTGTTTTAGGTTACTGACATAAATCCTCACACATTAAAATAGTACAACACGTGAGTTGGCATTTGCAAAACTGTTTCTTTACTGTCAGGGTCATAGAGCACTGGAACGGGCTCCCCAGAGAGGTTGTGGAGTCTCCTCTGGAGATTTTCAAAATCCACCTGGATGCGTTCCTGTGTGACCTATGCCAGATTATATGATCCTGCTCTGGCAGGGGGTGGTGGACTCAAAGATCTCCAAGGTCCCTTCCAACCCCTGACACCCTGTGATACCCTGTGATTTAAATGATGCTTTGTTCCTTGACTGAATATCAGGGTTTTTTTACTGAATAACATCAGGAAGAGAACACTGGGTTTGATGAGCTTTGGTTTGGGTGTAGTATAGCAAGCTCTGTGTGTTTATCATACTAAATCTGTCATGTTTTTGCTGATGTCAACACAGAAATCAAGGCAATGCCTTGCTGTGGGAATTATGGTCACTTATTTAAAATGTCTAACTCAAGCACTACTCAAGTAGTTGATTTCAAATGAGTTGAGTGCATAGACATGCATTCGCTTTTGAAATCAATGCTTCTAAGTATTTGCAAGTGAGAAATACAGTCTTATCAAAAGAGATAAAGCAAAGGTCATCACTCTTTGTTTTCACTTTAATTTGTGCCACTGAGATGTGAATGTATTCTTGTGTAGACTTGCTCTGAGTCTTGTAAGAGATATTTGAAAGCACACTTTGTTGCAATAAAGAATCCTGTGGTCCAGACTTCTCAGATCTTGTTATGTATATATTGTAGATGAGCTCTGTCATTTCAGCACATTTCTTAAGGCACATTATTTTCAAGAGGAAGTAGGCTTCAAATGTTGAAGAGCAAGCGATGAAATGGTCAGGTTGCAAGGTCTTTAGTGCAGTGTCTTCATTCTGCTGACTGAACATTTTTAGTGATGTTCTGTCTCTGATAATCATTAGTGTGCTGACCTCCTCAAATGTTTGACTGAAAGAGTGATATGTCTAGATTCGAGCATAGAGCTTGGAAGGCAGTCCTGACTGATGTCAGTGGCAAGCTCAGCTGACTTCAGCAAGAGTATTTTGGTATATTTACTCTGCATGGGTCATTATTCTAGGTCTGATTGGGTTTCCTTTGCCATATTTGGCTAAGTTTGCTGAATGGGATGTTAAAAAAATTATCAAAATTACTGAATCTCTGAGGGAATGTGAATATTAATTCCCTTGTATTTTTGATAATTAAATGTGTGCTAATTATTACTATTATCTTCTTGACATAACATTCTTTCATTGAAAAAACCCAGCATAACATACGTCATTTTAAAACCTTTGCACACGGAGAATTTGTTATTTGTTGTACAACTACAAATTTTATACTAGTCACTCTAGAACACACACTGAAGTCTGGACATTTAAGACTCCTAAAAAAGGAAAAGTCTGCTTAATTCTCTGCTATTAGTCCAATGGCACATTTCTAGCTACCTAAGGTTTTAAAATAGGGGTTAAAAATACAAATACTATTGTTAAGGTATCGTCATCACCTTTTTATTCCCTGTTTAGTGTTAATATGTGCATTATTATTAAAAGTAACTGCTGAATTATGACAAGTATTTATGTTTCTTTAAATTTATTTTTCTGTTGTCTGCCTTTTTAGGTCATTTTGTTTAATGTTTGCACCTCCTTAAAATGCCTAGATATGTCCCTATGTCCATATCTACCAATTTACTCACACTTTCCTTGTTCATACATGCAAAGATTAAGTATATTATTTATCACATAATCATTTATGATGGAAAGTATCTTTCTACAGAAACAAGATGCAATATCTCAAGTGCTGTTTTTTTGCTATTCATAGTGGTATAATAAGTTTAATAATTTCAAATATACACACCAAAAAGCATATAATATGTGATGTTTTCTATTGTATGCTACATTTTTCAGGTTTAAAAAGCTGTAAATTTTGTACTTATAGGAAATACACATTTATGTATACATATGTAGATACATACATATGTGTGTATACATATGTGTACTGCATTTTTTGTCAAGTGAATGGTTTTACTTTAACCAATTATTTTAGCCATTGCTGAAATATTTTTAAAGTAGTAAGGCTATCTCAGTTATCTGTTCATTCATATGTTTATATTTGAATTTATCATAAAGATTGTTGTTGCATATCCATAAAAGCAGTGCCTGAATGTCTAACAGAGAACCATTCCATTACTTACAGACCCAGTAAATCACTGACACAAGATAATTCTGATTCAGAACAAGCTATTTTTCTCCTGGTGGACTTGATATAATGAAAAATCCTCTCAAACAATGCAAGCAAAGCCAATGAGTAGAAAAATAGCACAGCTCTGTATTTGGGGTTATATTGTGCTGCTGTAGAACAAACTGAGGATCCTCCTGAATTCAGGATCTTGACAGAGATGTTTCCATTTCAGGTACATGGAATGCACAGAAAATAACTTTGTGACAGTATTCTAAGACAGTAGGTGTTTGTCTTATTATTTCTGACAAGAGCTGACTTCTGAACAGACTTTTTTTAAATTTATTTATTTACTTATATAGGATTAGTAGGTATATAACACTGCATTGCATCTTGCATTACATTTTAGTGACTGCAGCTATACTGAAGACAGGATTTCTGTGGAAGACAAAAATCAATATTTTTTACGGTAAAAATACATATTTTATTGAAGTGTTTTAAAATAAAACTTTTTTTTTTTCCCTGTTTTTCTGCTGTTGTTAACATTATGTAACTGGTGTTTCTTAGGCTGTCATTATGAGAATTTTGCAGTTTGAGGACCTTAGAGCGATTTATAAATATGAGTCAATGTCATTAATATTGTTGAATGGAAAAGCTGTTGCCATATTTGAAAAATACACTTCAAGGATGTAGAGTAAAATTTCTACTCTATAACAAAGAGTCTAGTTGGAGGCATGTAGCTAGTGGCACCTAAACCTTGACCCTAGGCATCAAAGATGCCTTTCTTCCTAGTAATAGGTCAAATATTTACAATAAATAATTATTTGAGAATCAAGAAAGCATTCTGCACAAGTTGAATATCCTTGGTGTTTTAAGGGGTAGTATTCAGTCAAATTTCTCTTCAGTTTAGGGGACAGACCATACAATTTACATGTACAGCTATAGCTTCCTCCAGTTAGTCTGATTTGCTGTGGGAGCTTGAAAGCATGAAAAAGGGGCATCATCACACTTTGGAAACTGTGGGTTTGTTGTAGACTGGACTACAGTCCAGCTGAATTACTTTACAGCTCTGAACTACAGATGCAGACAGCTGCAAAACTATTTATTTTCATGCAAATTAGAGGTTGCTATAGACTACCAATCTCTCAAATTGCTATCACAACCTTTCTTAGTTTGGGGAAGTTTGGATACTCTGCAAGTAATTAGTACCAGTAATTCCCTGTGAAAGGTATCTGCCAAATATACTACATGAATACTTCTTCTAGGTATTATCTTACATAGAAACATAGAAATGTCTGGGTTAGAAGGGACCTCTAGAGGTCATCTAGTCCAACCTCCCTGATGAAAGCAGGGACATCCTCAGCTAGAGCAGGTTGCTCAGAGATCTGTCAAGCCTCACCTTGAATGTCTCCAGGGATGGGGTCTCAACCACCTCCCTGGGCAACCTGTTCCAGTGCTCCACCACTCTCGTGGTAAATAACTTCCTCCTTATTTCTAAATGAAATCCACTCTTTTCTAATTTAAAACCATTACCGCTCATCCTTTCACTCCAGGCCTTTGTAAACAGGCCCTCTCGAGTCTGTTTATAAGCTCCCTTCAGGTACTGGAAGGTGGCTATTAGGTCTTCCAAGAAGACTTTTCTTCTCCAGGATGAACAATCCCAGCTCCCTCAGCCTGTCTTGTGGAAAACATTCATACTGCCTAAAAATAATCCGTTAATTTTTTTCCTTTGAATTACCCTTAAATTTATTTATCTTTATAATATGCATTGGAAAGACAAACAAAGATAAGTAATCACAACCTAAAAAAAAAACCAACAGGCAGCAATACATTGCATACACAGTTATTAACAAACTCATCAAAATGCAACAATTTACAACTGCTCACCAAAAGCAATTCCACTCCCCACTCTGCCCCAATATTAACCAAAAAAAATGTATGTTGCAAGACTGGTAGCATTTTTCAGAAGGGCATGAGGACTCTTCAATAATTTTAGAGCTTTTAAGATACAGAAAAGCCTAAAAGAGCAGAGAAATATAATGAAAAGAAAATCAAAGACAGCCATTCAGTCAACAAACTCCTACACAGGTAAAGAAAAATTCTCAAATTTATTCTCAAAAGCTATCGGTCAGATTTTTGGAAGGAAAGTGATTACACATGGGAAGAACATCAGTTCCTGTCATCATTATGTGGCCTGCAATCAGACTATTGCATAACAAAAAAGGACTGGTTTACAGCCTAATGAATGTACTCTTTAACCGGAATAGCTTTAGCTATGAATTGAAGCTGGAGAGACTTTACAGAAAAAGAAATCAGCTCAACTGATCCCAAGATATTGCTGCATTTTTAAGTTAGAAAATAAGTGAAACTGTTTACTAAAGGGAGGGTGAGTAGTCTATTTTATGTTGTGTAGATGTATCTCTTCATATTTTGTCTAATCTTTGAAAGAGTGATTTAGAGAGGTGTACTGAATATTGTACAGCAAAGCTGCATTCCCCAGCTCACTGTTACTGACTCGTGACATTTCACTGATCACCATTTGTCCAGAGTCAATAACTGGAAAGTTACTTTTGGTATAGTTACTTAATGAACAAAATTAATAGACATGTTTCTAGCTTTCTATGATATATCCCACTGTTGTAAATAGACAGTGCATCATGTTAGCTGTAAAGACAGCATGTAATGTGGTAAGGAACTGTTTCAGGAACAGCTGGTAGTCTGGATGTCCACCTACCTAGTTGCAGTTGACTTAACATTAGTCTTCTCCCTGATCACCTATCCCTCCCAGGACTGGCAGCAGCTGTGAAGAGATTACTCCATCATCTTAGGCGAGAAAGCTCAAGAACTCAAGTGGTATCAAAGGAATGATAGCAAGTGGCATCAAAAGGAGTCTTAGCTCTAAAATGTTAAACTATTGCATCTTAGTGGGATTTGGGTGTGTCAGAGACAGTATGTACCTTTTAACTCTCAAAAAATAAAAAAATCCCTGAATCATTTCAGTGGAGAAAAAAAATATTTAAATAATTTTGAAATAGCACATATATAAGATAGAAATTGGTTTGTGTATGTCAGCTGCCTCTGTAGGGAATACATTATGTCATAGAGAAATTTGTGTACACTTTGGGAAAGACCAGTTTAAAATATAAATGTTTTCACTTTACCATCATTTTTTATTTAAACAATTCAAATAAATTCTCAATACCACAGATCTTTTCAGAAGGTTGATTTCACATTTCAGCATATCAGGTATATGGAAGGAAGAAAATGTACTCTAGAACTTTCTCCATAAATCATGTTATCTTGATAGTATATACCTGATAATACCTGACAGATCTTGATAGTATATAACTGATACCTTGATAGTATATCCATGATTAACTTTTTTTAAGTGATCAGCTACCAAAAATCTACCCCCTGGCCAAAAAGCTATATTTGCAATTCAGTTAACTTATAAGTCCAATAAAATCTGAACTTTAGATTTGAGGCAAATATACAAAATTACTGCTATGGATATACAAAACTGAGTGAGTGGCCTTAAACTGCCAAATCTCTGTTTACTTCAGACTAAATTAGGGAACACAGAATTTATTTTCTGTTATAATAACACAAAGAATTATCTTGATGATACTGAGATGTAGTGTTATTTGGGGAATATATCTAAAAACCTTTCACCCCCAAAAAAGAGATAAGTATCATTTTCATTTAGATTAATTTTGAAAAGAGTGAGAATTTTAAAAACAATAGATATGAGCATTTCCAGTTTAGAGAAAAAGTACCTTTTCTTTTAAAATATCTTGACTCTGTAAAATGTTAGCTAGCTCTAATTAGGACCATTTCCCTCCCTGTTTCTTTCACCCTGTGCATGGGGAATTTTTTTCCCACCTATTTCATTTTGGTGCTTCCTCTTTAGAGCAGGAACCCTGATTCTGTTGGGCACAGGTGTGTGATCCACTGCATGCTCCCGTGTATTCCTGCTGTATCATTGGAATTAGCTGTGTGTACAGTTAAACACACAATTAATCCTAAATCAATTTCTGTTGTTTGTTGATGCTTCCCATAGCAACTGCAGAGAGAAGAAAAAGTACAATAACAAGAAAAGAAGGGAAAACATCATGAGAAGCTGGAGAAACCATGAGAGAAGGGCATTAACTTTCTTTGCATTCTTTCTCTAATCCACTGGGGTTTATAAAATTGTCATTATCAGACATGTATGTCAACTTTCAACATAAACTAATATAAATACAGGGCAGAGTGGATGTCAAGAAGTCTGGTAGCCTACTGTCCACCTTTCATGAATGCAGAGTCATTTATATCAGGTGGGTGTTAGTCTGCCTTGTTCTGCAATACCCCCAAAAGTCTCCAAGCTATTCTAGGTCCTCATACACCTTACTGTGAGGAGTATTTTTCTGGTGTCTAAAATGAGTCTTTCTCCTTCCAGCTGAAGTCACAAGTTCTTACATCGACATGATAGATAAATAAATTGTGATCTTTTTGCCACAGCTGTTTATGTACCTGAACACAGTTATCACATTTCTCCCCTAGTATTGTGTGTGATTCTTTAGGCTATAATTTTTCATCTAATTCAAATATGCCTATTTTCTAAATGACTTTCTACATTTTTCTTGACCCTTCATCTCTGTTGCTCACCAGTAGTTTTTCCTTTTATGAAGTTTGATACTAAAATTGTCCTGAATTTTTCTTTAGTATCTTTCTCCCTGTCATGAACTTCAGGCAAATACTTTCTTTATTCTTCCTTAACAAAATGGTTAGAGAATAGCTCTCTATTACTTCTGATGTCCCTTGTTTACTGCAGCTCATTTTGTGCCTTGACATTTCTCATTTTGTTCCTGTCTAATGTTATTCTTTCACATTGATCCTTGAAAATCTGAACTTGCTTCTGCTTTTCATGTATTTCCACCTTTGAGATGGGCACACTAATATCTTACTGTATTTCCTATCTTTCATCTGCATGGCATTTTTTAATTAAGTACTTTTTAATTCTTCAGTTCCTTAGACCTTCCTTACAAGAGATCTAGCTGTAATATTTTCTAGGCTTAGTGTCTAGTCTGTTTTCTAGTCTGCTGTTTGTCCTCTTTGCTCTTTCAAAAGTCAAATTCTGTTTTTCATCGTTGTTCTTACTCAATTTTCCTTTTGTCTTAACCATCTCAAGCAATCCCCGCCTACTGATTAAACACCTACAGAAGAGCCTCCTCTTTCTTGTCACTAGGTATAGGCTTTATTGAAGTAGTCTGACTTCAGCTTTCCAAGAACTTGATAGACAAACTGCTTCACTCTTCTACTCCTTGTAGTCATAGAAACATAAAATCATTTCAATTGCAGGAAGCCTTTAAGATCATCAAGTCCAACCATTAACCTAGCACTGCCAAATCACCACTAAATCATGTCCCTCATTATCAGTAAGTTCAGTGCTTTGGAGAATGCTCTGGTAGCAGCCTACAAAAAGCTTTCTCCACATTATCTTCCAGATTTGATGTCTTTAATCAGAGACATCACAGGAGGGACCATATACTTGTCACCTGTAAGCATGACCAGTAATCAATAGCTCTAATTCCTTCCATGTTCTGCATCTCCGAACATGTGAATGAAACTCTGACGTATAAGGTAATGTCTCCTTCCTATTTCATTTGATTGTTTTTCCTTAACCCATTAAATCTCTTTTATATTATCTATTTGTTTAATGTGTGCCTAATAATCTCTCCTGAGCAATTGCTGTCTCACATGAATCCTACAATAAAATTAAGATTCTCTTATCTAGTTTATTCTGGCAGTAGTTCTCTTCCTTTGTCCTGTTTACAGTGATGTGCAACTCTAATCATTTGGTAGTCCTGTAGGTGTCAGTCAGATCTGCAAATCCGTGTCCATTTTATCTTTTTGAAGACCTGTGGAATTAAATGCTTAGCTTGCTGTTGAGAGAGAATGATTAAATTCACCTTTTTGCAAATATTTTTCAGGAGGGCTAGCAATTTCTTGACTTCACTGTATGAGCCCAAAGCAGCCATCACCATCATGCACATTAAATGATCTTTATAGTCATTATATTTCTTTCTGATAACCTCATTATAGTGCTTCAACATGATCTTGCTCCTGTGCTGTTCTTCACCTTAATGTTCTCCTCCCTCCATGGTGATTCTTTCCAGAAGAAACAGAAAGACTTCATTCAAACAGGTGGAGATTTCTTTACAACAGGTGAAATCCTACATTTCATCTTTCTTGGGTATCAACACTTTATTATCAAAGATTGTTTCTTCTTCTTCCCACAATCCCTGTATATGATAGTCAAAGTAGATTGAAGTCTGCACAAGTGTCACCGTTTTGGGAAAGCTCTTATTGGTGCTGGCTATTTCACATGGAATGTAAGAAAGAATGGAAAGGAGAAAATGCAGAAAATTCAGGAACCCACATATAAGTGTCTCACATTTTACCATAGCAAACATAATCCTAAAAGGTCTGCATCTCTATCTTCTATGTACTTACAGTACAACAATACATGCTGGTCCTACAGTGACAGTCCTCCTTGTTCAGGTATGATCAGCTAGAGGAGTTTGAAGATTTATTTCCTCCCATTAGTATCCAAGTTTGTGGGAGAGAAAACAAGCAGGATGCTCATGATCTGTGATAACAGTTGTGCAGCTGTCATCTAAAAAGTGTCTCATTTGCCTCTATTATTCTGTTCAGATGTTTAAAAGTAATTGTATGTACAGTAATGATCTAATATATTGAATTATTTCATTGTGTTTATATTTATTCATTAATAAATTTTGTAAATATTGGTGTCTCTGTCATGCCATTTATCGGGCTATTTCTGTAATATGAAACTATGTTTTGATTTACTGTGAGTAAAGTAAACAGACCTTTAACAAAGAAGCAGAGCTTTTCTATGTTTGCTGAAGGATATTTTTTTCAATAAAATCTCCATCACCCTGCTATATCCTTCAAAATTGGTAGCTGGGAAAATGTACACACACAAATAATGTCTAATAACAGATAAACAACATTATGATAATGGCCATCTTATTTGCTAGTACCACAGTAGTAAAAGCCACTTTTCCCTTTTTCCTTCCTTCCTTCTGTGTTTCCTTCTTTTCTTTGATGAACAAGAATTTTTTTGATTTTTTTGATTTTTTTTTGTATTATTAGCAATTATGGTTTTTGTTTGATACAGTATGGTTATTATCTTGATTTACACCACTAGGCTTTAAGTAAAATGCACCAGGCATTAGTCTGATGGCCATGAATACAAATAGAAAAGAACTGGATGAGGGGAAAACCCATCATGATCCTAAAAGACAATTCCCTACCATGTTGAATGTGTAATCATGTGCCAGATCTGCAAATGTCATAGTCCTTTTACCTTGTTGGCAGCTTTCTACTCTGGCAAGCTGATGAATGAGACATATGAATTACTGCATATATTTGACAGATATCTCAGCAAGCAGCTTTTAGTTCTGTAGCTGTGCAACTACTGCTTTCTTGCACAGCAAGGTTTCTTCACTTGCAACTCTATCTTTAAGTCTGGTGAGATCACTTTAAGGACATTTCCCATTGGTTAAAAACCAACCCTGTCTATTTCTAATAATCAGAAACACCTAATCACCTAATTAGAATAAAACTGGAAAGTACAGTGTGCATGCATGCACTCTTTCATAATCATTACTGGAATTCTCTACACCTGAACTTATTTTACTACCTGTGAGGAACCTGTTCTTAATCACTTGTTCACATAAACATTCCATATACCCCACTGCTAATATAGGAACTATTTCTCTCACCATCATGCAGTCCTGAACTGCATTAAGGGCAATCTATGTGCCTTGCCACTTCAAATGGGTAAGAATGGAGATCATACTGGACTTTTTTTGGAGCTCCTTGTCCCAGCCAATTTCTGGTGCCAGAGTACCTTCCTTCAGTTGAGCTAGTAGACTTTAGCAATGAGCAATACCTTTTTAAACCTTTCATAATGCAACTGCCAATGGAGTACAATGTTATCATCAGCTACAACAGTAATATTAAGCCACGATTAGAAGAAGGTCTAAGGAGGGACAGGCAGGACTATACAGTTGAGTGGTTATCTTCCTTTCTGTCCCTTTCTCCCTCATTTTCACACCCTTACTGAGATCAGATGATGTCACAGGTCTAATATCCCAAATACATCTATATATATCATCCTGCCATCAACATTCCATAAATATTTTGGGTTTTTTGTGGGTGCTAAATTTATATATCACACATTACCAGTGCTTTTATATTCATGCAAGCTTGTTTTCATACTCTGCTTTCACTGTCCTTTAGATATTAATTTAGCATTTACTTTGATACCTTGTCTGTGTGAGGCTTTGTTATCTCTACATTGTTGTCTCAACAATACAAACTTTAAGTACACCTTTTATATAATGCTCCTAAAAGTCTTTTGTCCAATAAGCTAAACTCAAACACTTATTTGAATGAAAAGCAGATCTGTTGAATTAGGAAGCCCTTCTGTGGAAAAGTGGAAGAGTTATGTAACAACATAAAGTTATGAAGTGGATCTCTGTTGCAAATCTTCATAGAGGGGATAACTATTCATAAAGTAACACTATAAATTTTATAATACTGCTGGATTTGGTATAAAAATTTGTTCCTCTGAAAAATTATAAATAAATTAATTACACGTACACATATTTTTTCTAAGTTGAGACATCTCATAAACCTGGGATGTTAACAGCAGAGCTGTAACTCTCTTTAAATTCTATTCAGTTCAAAAAAAAACCAAAAAAAATACATGACAGAAACCCCATCACTTCCTGCATTCATAAAACCTGTTGGATTTTATGTGAATGAATAAAGCTACTTAAAAACTTGCCAAAGAGTGAGATGAATGTTTCAAAGAAAAGGTTAAATTGCTCATTAATTTAAAATACCTTCTGTGACTTTTATCACAAAACAACCCACAGATTGTTCTAAGTCTTTGTCCAGTAAATAGTCCTGGTGGAAAGTGGAGAGTGTTTACCTGTACTCCGCCTTCTGAATGTGGCTGGGAACATTAACACCTGTTTTAATCCCCAGTTGGATCTAAACTTGTAGGTACACATTCCAAGTGTTGAACAATGGTGCTCATCTTTTTCCTCTCATGAAGGTGTATTTTACTTTTTTGTAGAGTAATTTAGTGCATTTGAAATCTGAGGCATGTTTGAGGCCCTTCATTTTCATTCCAGACACTGGATATTATTTCTGCCCCTGGTGAAGATGCTATTTATTGACATTGCAGCTGTGCTTATTCAGATGTAGTCAAGAGTCTGGGCTTAGGTGAAAACAGTGTGTTGTTCAGAAGGAATCACTATCTGAGGTCTTCAGTTCTGCACTGTGTGAGGACAGCTGAGTCCCTGTATAGCGAACAGGGAATGTGCTGGGAACCAAGGGACTGCAGCAGGTTTCCTGTGGGCTCTGCAATATAGGACCAAAGTTTAAGCCAAGCAGCACATGATCAAAATAGAACAATAGAACCATACAGATAAAGGTCAGCTACATCAGTTACAGTATGAACAAATTAAAATACTTTGGGCTGCATTACACAATTAATAAATTTTTAAAAGAGGACAAATTAAGCTTTTTTAAAATTATTCAGTTATTTGACTTCCAAGATTTAAAAGTGGTCTTCATAGTCATTAACAGCAGTGCATTTTTAGAGGGAAAAAAATCCAAAATTTTAGATTCTTCTGTAATGTTCTAACTGTAAGACCTGTGGCTTTTGAAAAAAAATTGAAATATCATGTTCATGATAAGACAGCAGAAATCTACAATGCTCTAATGAGAGATGTCCATTTTTAGTGGAGTTGAGTGAAACTTTATAAATGTCAGTACTTCCAAGAAAATACATTGCAAAACTGGTGAGAGGTGAATTACCCTGAGAAGTTGGTCACATTTTGTTTTGTGTTTCCAATCACTTCTGGCTACTTGTGGTCAGTGTTGCAATCAGAGAGGCTAACAGAAGCAGAACAAAATTCTGTGTGTTACAGTGTCACACAACTCTGTAATACCCCAGCCATGAGAAACCAAGAAGCAGGAACAACACATGGATCTGCACAATGATCTGCCCAGCTTCCTTAGTCGTGTCTGCAAAGAGAATTTATTGCTTCAGGTGCAATGCCATACTGCCTCCACATCTGAGGTCTGAGCTTATATTTCTGCTTGGACAGTTTCAGTCCCTTCAAAATTTGCTTCTGGATCTTTGTTTCACATTCCACCATGCAGTATAGTTATGGTCTATGACACAGTCCTGCCCTTTACATTGTAAGGGGTCCTGTCTTCAAGGTCACCTCCTTTCAGGTAACTGACTGTCAGTAAAACATTGAATCCAAGTTTTTCTCCCCAGAGCTCAGTGACGCTTAGTGTGCTGCAGAGCTGTACATGGCAGATTTCAGGACCTGTGATTTTTAATGTTGTTTCAATTACCTGAAGTCATGGATGAAGAATATGTCATCTAAGTAGAAGGTGCCAATGACAGGAAAACATAAGGAAAAGTACTGAATTCTTCTATTAGAAGTATTATAGGTGCTTTACTAAACTCCACTCAGAATCATAGGTGTGGGTGCATGCCCTTAGTCTCCAAATCTTAAAGAAAGTTCTTTTCTTATTACTTTGAATGGTTAATGTTGTCTCTTTTCCATTTATCCCTTCAGTGATGGCTGGGCAGACAGGTACGATGTGACAGACGGGTATCAGCGTGAAGCTGTTGGTGGAATAACAATCAAGCTCCAGTCTCCTGATGTGAAATGGTTTGATGATTACTACCTACAGCTTCGCCCAGAAACCAATCACCGAAATCCATGGTTTCAGGAATTTTGGCAGCACAGGTTCCAGTGCCGGTTGGAAGGGTTTCCTCAAGAGAACCCTAAATACAACAAGACTTGCACAAGTAAGTGAACTTAATACTTCTGCTGTATATGACTGAATGTGTGGTGTAAATAGTCCAGTGCTGGACTGATGCAACCTGATCTGGTGGAATAGTGAGTGGTGTTGGAAGGAAAGAGGCTGGAGTTGCAATTCTTGCTCTTTCCAAAATGATGCCAACCACAGTATTAAAAGCATTCAGATCTCTGAAGAAACAAATAGTGCCTCAGTACTTAACTCCTCTCTGTATCTGAAAACTTGGTGCTAGTCTACCTCCATAGACACCTAAATACTTTCAAAAATACTGTAAAATGAAATTCTATATCTCTTTTCTGAAATGGGGCTAATTATACTGCTAATTATATTCACAGAAGCAATGAGAGAGTTAGTATACTAAAAGTTATCTGAAAACCATATTATAATGAAGATTACTTTTATACTTCAGTTGGAAGACTAACTCGTTTGAAAGATTTCATTAGATTTTCCTTTAACCATGAATCATTTCGGGAAATGTCATTTTGAGTTGATCTTTTTCATTAAATTGTACTGATTTTAGCCAAAACTGCCACAACATTGTCATTTTTTTAAAGTGGCAAACACTTTTTTAAAGTGTTTTCCCCAGAAAACTGTCATGCATT
Organism: Chloroceryle amazona; assembly: GCA_027560015.1. Classification (NCBI taxonomy): domain Eukaryota; kingdom Metazoa; phylum Chordata; class Aves; order Coraciiformes; family Cerylidae; genus Chloroceryle; species Chloroceryle amazona. The sequence continues at coordinate 76,681 of JANHFX010002320.1, forward strand.
TTTCTGTGGTGTGTGTTTGTTTTGTTGTTTGTTTTTTTATTATTATTATTTTTTATTCATTTTTGGTTTGGTTTGGTTCAGGTTTTTTGAGTTGGGTTGGGTTTTTGTTGGTTGGTTGCTTGGGTTTTTTGGTTTTGTTTGTTTGTTTTGGTTTTGTTTGTTTTGGTTTTGGTTTGGTTTGTTTTTCTTTTGTCTTGTTTGGTTAGTTGGGTTTGTTTGTTTGTTTGGGTTTTTTTATGATAACTTTTTATTATTATTACTTCTATTAATTGCTCTTCATTTCATGAGATGTCATTCCTTTAGCAATGAGCATCCTGCTGGTTCTGGGGCATAAGGTAGTGCCATGCTGGACATTAGCTCAACCACATCTCAGAGCCCCAAGGGAACTTCCCTCCTATATTGTTAATATCTTCTACACACCCATGAGACCAAGAAATAAGGATTTGCACAACACAAAACCCCACCTATGTCACACTTAACATTCATAACTCTTTCTTTGATTTGAGAAAAGTCACAGAGGACAGTTGTGGCTGAGATGGAAATTGAATCTAGTGAATCTCAGTGTACAGCTTCAACATTCAACTGATTTTTCTCCATTATTTTTCTTCTACTATATTTTCAAAACAGCCTGACACAGCTTTTATTTGCACTATTGACATATACTGAATATTGAGCAGTAAACTTCATTGATTTTCCCATAATAATGCAGATCTCTTTCCTGAGATGTCAGTACAGTGGGCATGGCTGGGTACAGGATAATAAAGACCTGGTTTCTATCATTGTGCTGTGTTAGCAATGACATTTCAACTTGACTTTTTTGGGTTTCTTTTTTTATTTATTTTTTACCAACACTGTGAGAATCTAATGTCTGTTTTATATGAAAGAAACTGTGAAATGTAGGTGCCTACAGAGTCTTTTATAGTGTCTAAAATACAATTCAGCACCACAGAAAATTATCTTGGGGGTGCAGGGAGATGTTACTTTAGACATGAAGCCACCCAGTGATGGATATGAAACAACTTAATGATAAAGCTTGAATAGCTTGGTTTGAACAGCACATCTCTGGGAGGTTTCCCACAAAGAGATCCTGAATGAGACACAAATCAAATAGATTCCTAAAACATAGGAATGTCAAACACACAAAGAAATGTGCAAGAATTGCAATCTGCTTATGTGCAAATCATGAAAACGACTAATTTCCCAAATAGATTATTCTAAATCCTTTTCCTCCTGCTTTATTCTTGTATTCAGTGCTGTGCCCTGATGGCTATGGTAGAACAATGAACACCAGATTACAAAAGCTTTAATTCTTTCTTGTTGCTGCAGGGCAGAAAATGTTAATTCAGTGGTAGAGTTCCCCAGATCATCAACACTATGCTCAGCAATCCATTAAAATTGCCCATATAATAAGAGTTTTCACACAGGAAGTTGCAACTCATCATGTTACTCAGTTTTATAGTTTAGATTTTGACCTAGACCTTCTGTCAAAATTTATATAAAGGAAATTCAAAGGTTGGCCAGAAAGATGACATGCAGATTTACTTAATGTCAATTTTTGTGTGTCATAAGTGCTAAGACACCTGTGCTGGTTTTCTCATAACAGCCCCACAGACTAGGCAAGGGTATTTGATAAAGTGAAGAAATATTGAACTTAGACAAGCTTGTGTATTTACCAGCAGGAAAGACATAGATATGTTCTCTGAGAGTTGCAGGAGCAATGAATTTTTTAGTTGGGAGTTTAACCTTAAAATTAACATGAGTTTTTGAGACTGTCATGGTAGTTTTTGTTTCTACTTCATTCCTAACTTCCATATGACTTTGAAAATTATGCTGTCGTATGAATCTCTACATTCATATTTGGTTTCTTTAAAGACTCAAAGTTTTGAGTCTTAAATTCCCTCAGTTCAGATTTCACAATTGTAAAGATGACACTTGCTCTCAATGGTCACAAGCATTCATAGACTGTTCTGACAGTTTCTGCACAATGATATATCTATTAGTGGTGCTTCAGACTGATCTGCTTTAAAAAAAAAAAAAAGACTGTGTCCATTTAATTTTTCTAACTGAATACATTCTCTTCTCCAGCAGCTGCATTAAAAAAAAATAAATAAAGGAAAAAAAAACAAAACAAAAAAGCTAAAGGTATTTCTCTGGATTCCATTTAAAGAGATTGACTGTATTGAGAAATGCTGAAGAGAAGTAAAAATCTATTTTTGCACCAAAAGGCAAGCCATTCTTTACTTCTTGGGATAATGATAAAAAGATAAACATAAAGCAGATTGATTTTGATAGATGAGGTCATTATTAAATGATGGTGTCTATATAGAAAGCAATAACCATTGCTTTAGTGGAAAAAAAATGAATTTTTCTTCAAAACCTGGTTGTGCTAGCATCAAAAAATAGGTAATGGTTAACAGCATAAATAACTTATTTAAACAGGAAAAAAAAAAGCACTATGACATAAGTCTGATATCTGAATAGATAATTAACTCTACTTGTACCTCAGGTATGAATTTAGTTGTACAAAGCATTCCATACACTTTGCTGATCCGTAGTCAAGTGGTAGGCTATATTTACCTCCATGACAGAAAATACATGAAGTCATAAGTAAATGAAGCTAGTTCCAGTGGCTTATGAGGTGTTTGGTTTTTTTCATTTTTTTAATATAAGTTATCCATCCATAGACGGTGCTAAGAAGGTATTATTATGAAATGCAGACATGATTTAGTAAGATTTGCATAACAAAACTGTGAAATCAGCCAAATAAAGAGAATCCAAAAAATTATCCAAAATAATTATTTCTCTGTTCATTTCTATCAAGACAAAAATTTTAGCATCAAGTCCACATTTCATTTTCAGATTTGAACACACTTACTTAATTCAAGTGAGTGTCACTGCTGTTGATAAATACGTTGATTTTCTGCCCAGCTGCATCACTACAGAAAGTGAGAAGTTTGTAGACTTATCTGAGTTGGTTTTCAGTGTAATCTGTTCTCTGCCACAGGAGAGCTGCTACAAGACACCTCTGAAGACCAAGAGTCAGACCACAGAATTCAAAATGTATCTTTAAAAGGAGACATGCTATGGCCTCTGAACACTAGGGATTTTACATTAATTGAATTTGGCTTCCCCTCTGGCACCAGTCAGACTTTTTTTTATTATCTAAGGCCACAATTCAGTAAAGTTCGTAAATAGGTGTGCAAGTTGATCCAGATGAGTAACTCCACTCAAGAACCATCTTCAGGTCATAAAAGGCTAATCCAAACCTTTGGTATTGATTGACTTTGGACTTTTAAAGACTAGGTGTGGATGTGCTTGATTTCTTACAGACAAGGGACTCAAATTCCTAGTATTTCTTCCTCCTAGTAGGTGTATTTTACAAATGCATCTCAAGACAGAGCAGAAACAGAACCCAACACAAGTGAAGTATGTTGTGAAACTATCACTCAACTGGCATTGGTGGAAAAAAGTGAAGTCTGGAAAGTCGCCAGGAGCAGAAGCATATTGGTAACATTTACCAGTCAGTTAAATGAATCCTTTTGCCTCTGCTGCTAAATGATCTTGCTTTTCCCATGCTGTTTAAAAGCCAGAGGCATGGATGGAACAGCATTTTTTAAGGTGTTATTTAAAAACAAAGCAGAACCAGGATACTAATCCCAAATATCCATGAAATAAGTGTAAGACAAGAAAGAGCAAATAAATAGAGGCTAATGCTGACCAAGGAATACAACGTCTAAGTTTGACTGGTAGAGGTTACAGACTTGAGAAAAAAATGACAGTTTAATGTAAAGGGTCAATAGAAACAAGAATTGAAGGAAGGTGATGGGGCATTTGTGCATGTATGTACAGCAGGGTCCCGACAGAGTAGATACAAGGATTGAAAGCAACAAGGTAGAAAACACAAAGGGAAATGATGGGAGGTTGGCTAATCACAATGATCAGCCAGAGACAGGACATAGAAGGCACTGAAAGTGAGGAAAGCAACTTATATCTGACATGCTCAGGAGCAAGGATCCAACGGCAGGGTTTGTAGGTCAGAAGAACATACTCAAAGTGATGAACAGGAAAAAGGACATTTACAGCAGCATTCTGAATAGGTCATAGCAAGATGCAGAAATCCAAATATTACATTCATGATTTAACCACGTGGCTTCTCTGAGATAAAAATCTTTTTCAAGGATGCAAAAAATTGACATAGAAGAAGGATGACCAATATATCTCCAAGCAATTAATAAAGGAATTAAGAGTGAAGAGTTTATCTCAGAAAAGGAGATTATGGAAATTTGGGATAAATACAAGAAAAGTTTTGCAGCTCAAGGTGCAGAAGGTCATGTAAAATGCAAATGCAAAAATTATCTTCCTGTTTGCTGAACCTTATCCAGCTCAACCTACTTTTTATGAGGTTAAAAGGACACAAAGAAAGTCCCACAGTTTCAGTTTAGCAGAATTTTAGTTTAACAAATGGCCCTTTTGGGTTTCCAATAGAACTAAGGAATAAAATATGACTATCTAGTCTTCGCACAACAGCATGCTAAGTAATCTGTTTGTTAAATGCAAGCTCAAGTGCCAAAGTTGGTTTAATCAGAACTCAGCTAATATAAATACAAGAGCTGTCAGAACAGAAGGGTATTTTCCATATTTCAAGGAATGTGTCACATTTAAACCCGATATTCCCTAAAGTCGGCCTTCCTACATTTTTATTTTTTCATTGCAAGTGAAAACAAAACAAAACAAAACAAATTAAGTTAAAATTAATTCCTGTTCTTTTAAACAGTGAATTAGAGGGCATTTTAATTCTCCTAGAAGCATCCTATTTGTCACCCAATTTGGTACTTGATATGGCTCATGCATGACCATGGAAAGCTGAAGGATGGTCCAGCTCTCATTTTTATGACCCACATTTCAGATCTGGAGCTCAAAACCAGTTTATCACGTCTTTTACAGTGATGCTGGGTCAGGTCCAGGAATTTCCAAAGGCAGATCAGCTATAAGGCATAGATCCAGATCTGAATTTTCTAGAAGTTTGAAATAAGCTCAGACAGGAGCCTACGCAGACCTGTTACTATTTTTTTTTATGCAGAGAAAGAGGCAGCGTGGCACTAAAAGCTGCTATATGCTCTGCTATATCTGTTTGAAAGACTTTTGTTATACAGTGGTTCTGATTTTAACACACCTGTAACTCAGAACCTTAAATAACTTCAGTCTTCTCACTGCTGTTACTAAATTCATCAAACTCCTCCTGATTGCAAAGATACATTTATTTTTTCTTCACTTCATGCTCTCTGCTTTCTTCCTTCCATATATTAGATACATTTGGTGAAATGCCATGCTATTGTGGTTTTATTCTTTATATGATAATTCCTTTTCTCACTGCCTTTCTGAAGCTTGAAAACTATCTGGAAGAGACAAATACCATTGTACAGGTAGACCATGTCTTCCCAGACTTAAGAATAAAAATAAATCATAATTAAATGTATTCAGGGTATATATATTTCTTATTAGATGAATGAATTGGAGTAGCTTCTGTCATTCTTTTCTCTCAGCAGTTTGACTTCTTGTATATATTCAAATACTTTATATAAGTGTTTGCAAGTATAGAAGGTTTTATGCCAGTATTTAATATGCTTTTGCATCTGTAGGAATTGTGTTTAATAGCAATTTATGTTCAAAGAAATAGAATTCTGTATAAAGTCAAAGGTTAGTAATGTTGCTAAGAAAACGGTGTGAAGAAGTAAATATTTAGTTACTTACTCTTTCCTAGGACTTACTATCACTATTACTCTTTTTGCCAATTTTGCTGAACGTGACAACAGAAGACAGCCTTCCATCAGTCTGTAGGCATCCAAGGATGTAGGTCAACCTCTAGTCAGATTTGTGAGAACTCTGAACGTGCATTGCTCATGCAGGCTTAAATAGACATAAAACACTGAAGTCAACTATGTACTTGGAAAAAATCTTTTGAAAGTCCTCTCTGCATTTTAGGACACTGGATTTGGACTCTCAGTCATTCTCACATGTCACATTTAGCAACAATCATCACATAAAGTGTAGCAATGCCAGTATTGGCTTTCAGTTGCAAAGAGTAAAAGTTAGAATTGATCAAAACGTTTGGTGAGTAGATTCCACTAGAAGGAATTTGATTGTTGAATTTGCAAAATGTTCCATAGCAGCATGTTCATTCAATGACACACACCTTGAAAGAAAATAATATAAATTAGTCATTTTTTATTTTTTCTCATTTCAATAACACAGAAGTGTTTTGTTTCAAGTCTATAATTTGCTTTTATATTGTTTCAGTGTTATGCTATGTTTTTTGCTTCAGCATCAAAATGACATTTTCCAGTGTTGCCAAATCTCTTGTTTTGTCTCAGAATTTCTTTTTCAGGAAAGATAAAATCCAATCTTGAGGTTTTGTACTCCTTTTGAATGGAAAAGGTCATTTGAATTACATGAAATTTCACATAGAACAGAAAAACATCCCCATTATTCAGCCCAAGAGCCTGTAAGAAATTGAAATAGGAAAATAAATAAATTTATAAACTATTACATTTTATTTGTAGCTGAAAAATATACCTTGAACCTTACAAATAACAGAGAACTTCTTTTCATTCACATTCCTTTAAGAAAAAGCTCTGATGACAGATTCTGGAAAAGGTTCTTTTTATGTATCTTTAAACAATGGTAACTTCATTAGGTATTAACAGCATGGTTTACCTTGATTCATAGGTACTTCTTTCATTTATGTTATAAGACGCCAACGCATTTCTTCACTGAAGAGACATGCTTGGTTTTGGTGGCATGCTATCTGGGACACACAGATCCAGGGAAGGTTACTGTTGTGTTCCCAAGGAGCACAGCTGTGACAGGATGGACTCATGACAGACCTAAGAAGTCACACAACATATTCTGCAGCAGACAGGCACTACCATGTCTTTATTGCAAAGATTAGTCTGTTGTCCTGATATTTTTTTAAGATACTCACTAAGAGAAAGGGGGAAAAAAAGGAAAATACCCACATTTGCTGGTGAGCTCAAACTTCAGGTAGTCCTAGAAGAAAGTGAATATGGGACATATTTGCTAGCAAAACTAGAGCTCATTTCTGTCAGTCCCTTTCTCTCAAAACAAAAATTAGCACAAAGAATTGATGAGGTACGTAATGATATATGTGAAAACTATATAGTAACTAATTCATTAATTACTCGGAGGGAAACATTATGAGATGGAGTCTGTAGGTTATGCTTCTTTTTTCCTCTGTGATGTCCCCTAGGATTTTGTCATGAACAACCTTCTGATCAAATTTTAAAGTAAACAAAAATAAACATTAGCAATTTCCCATTATTTCAATGTTAAAGTCACTGCATAGCAAAAAACCACTGCTCTGCACTTTGAAAAAAAAAAATATTCTCCCATACTGAGTCTCATATTTTGTTCTCTTGTTTTTCCTTAGAGAATTAAATAAAGGGAGAACTGCCTGGAATGTAAAGTATTTTCACTCTTCTTTCCCCCCTTTATCCATTCTTTAAAATTCAAAACATTCTCAGCTTTGGAAAAGTTAGAATGCAGAAAAAGCATATTGAACCATGGTAATTTTTCACTCTTTAACATCCCTGCTTGATGAGGCTTTGTAATGTCACCAGCTGGCAAGCACAGAAAAATCTGTTTCATCTTCCTTGAGGGTAAAAAGTAAGGAAAATAAAAGGGATGACATCTTTTACATCAAAAATCCATAAAATAATGAATTTTTATGAAGAATGTTTTCTGTTTTCTTGCATGCTAAGTACTGGAAACAATAGTGAAATTTCAGAATTTTCTGCAGGATTTGGTTTTGTTTTGGTGGGGTTTTTTTCTATATTGGGGTGTGGGTCGGGGGACGGATTTGTATGGGTTATTGCATTAATTATCCCCACCAGCCCTGCTCCCAGCCGGCTCCGGCAGCTCCTCGCCCGGCCTCCCGCCCGCCTGGTGCCGCGCCCACGAGGGGGAGCCAGAGCCCGGCGCGGCCGGGGCCGGGGCAGCGCGGGGGGCTCGGGGCTGCGGGAGGAACGCTGGGAGCAGCTCAGCACCGTCTGCGCCGAGACCCGGCTCATGGTGCACCGGGACTACGAGAGCGCCCTTAAGTGCTTTCTCGGATCGGCGCCATGAGTACACTGATTGTTTTTAAATAGATCCAAGAAATGAAGCGTTGCCAGTTGGAACCGCTGTATTGGTGAAAGAATATGTTTCTTTTTCATCGTCTACATATTTGCATTTTGGAGAAATGACAACAGAAAAGAACACATTTGGACAAGATGTTTCACGCTGGGTAGTCACTGGTTCAAGGCTGCTTTCAGAGCCATCCCTGTCCAGCTCCCCACATAAAATGCCAGGTTCATGCTCACAGGCTGACTCCACTCAGACTCCATCGCTCTGTTGTGCACGTACCCGCGCTTGCTTTTGCATGGCCCTAAGCCTTGTTTAATGAGGTGATGCTGAGTAGCACTCTGTGTGATCTCACTGCATAGCCCACATTTATCCTCTGCTGTGGTATTGCTGGAGTGTCCTAATCTAGGTGACTTCCATCCCTGTGGATAGAAAAGGTGCAGGTTTATGATGTTTACGAGTTTATAGCATGCTATGAGTTTATAGCATTCTCAAACTGTTCTTCATCTTTGGTGAGCCACAGTCCTATAATAAAGCTGGGAACATACAGATAAATCATGGAATCACAGAATTGTTTGGGTTGGAAGGAACCTTAAAGATAATCTAGTTCAAAGCCATGGTGGGGACACCTTCCACTAGACCAATCCCATCCAACGTGATCATGAACACTTCCATGGATGGGGCATGCACAGCTTCTCTGGGAAACCTGTTCCAGTATCTCGCCACCCTCACAGTAAAGAATTTCTTCCTACTATCAAATCTAAATCTACCCTCTTTCAGTTTGAAACTGCTACCCCTTGTTCTATCACTACACTTCCTGAGTCACTCATCTTTCCCATAGGCCCTCTTAAGTGGTGGAAGGCTGCTATGAGGTCTCCCTGAAACCTTCTCTTCTCTAGGGTGAAAAACCTAACTTCTTCAGTCTCTCCTATAAGAGAGGTCATCCATCCCCCTGATCATCTTCATGGCCCTCCTCTGGAGCCACTCAGGCATATCCATGTATTAATGTCTAGACATACAGAACGTATTTCTAAGCAGGAAAAAAAACCATGGATATTAACCACCTACTCCAGTGGCAGCAAATTCTTAGACTGATATTTAATGCATTTAACTATATCACAAGGGCTCACCTGAATCATGTATATATAGATTCTGAAATGATCTGTAGAATAAATATTTACATGTATCTCCCACAAAAGAAAAAAAAAAAAACAAGCAGGGTAATTTTGCTTTCATTTCAGAGATAGCAAGATAACATCTAAAAACTCCAGACAACAACAAGCCAACTGCATTAAGCAGAGGCAAAACAGGAAGATAATGAGAATTAGTCTTCTTCCTGAGTAAAATTTAGTCTAAAGAAAGATGGTAGTTTAAAAGGTAGTAGAAAGGAAATGCTATTAATTGGGAAACTGAAGGACAGCTGTGTTACCTGATTTGCCAAAGAAGGGACGGGATTTGTCTATATAATATTTGGCAGACAGAAATGGCTATGTGACTTCAAATCTGGAACTGCCTCATCATCTCACAGCTTGGAAAATAATAGGATAAGCTCTTCTTTACTTACCATAATTACTTGGACAAGAAAGATAAGGGAATAAACAGGACAGAATTGAGGTATTTGTGCATGTCCTTTAACAGCAGAGATTCCCTCATTATTCAGAGAATTCCACAATGTTTTATCATATATGATTGCAAGCACTGTCTTACTTCCCTCATTAGGTATGATTTGAATCACCCTGCATTCCTCCATTGCCTTATGCATCTTAATTACAGGAGGCAGATTTTTTTTTTACTTCTGCAGTAATTATCATGATACAGGGTTAATACTTACTTATTGGTTCTGAGGTACTGCAGTACAGATTACTTTCTATAATCATCTGGACATAATCACCAGCATAGATTCATAAATAGGTTGATATTATTTTAAGCAATGTTTGTGGAAATATGAGCTATGTCCTGAAAAAATTTCCTACTCCTATCACAGAAAAGATGCCTAAGTCTGTCAAAATCACATTAAAAATCATTTGAAGACCTATGAAATGCAGTTTTGTACCCAGTCCATGCATACTGTCATCTCTGTACCTCCAACACCTGCTGTCTGCAGCATCCTGGGAGTGTTGCTGAGCCTGACTGCAAACTGTGGGACAAGAAAGATTCACAGCTCAGAGGTTTAGAGTAAACAGGCTAGAGGCTGGTCTTAAGGTTTGAACACCCATTTGCATCTGTGGTGCATTAGCTGCTTTCCTATGGCACTTTATCTCTGATTTCCTGGGGTATTTTGTTTTAGTGTCTTTTGAAAGAAATTTGATATATTGCTCCAAAACAGCAACACCCAGTTCAAACAAAAGCACAGGGAGCAGGAATGATTTGGAGACTGGCTTTGAAAGCCCACATCTGAACTGACCTAAACCACTCGTGAGCATGTTCTGCTTATCCCTACATGCCAACCTTAAATGGCATCACACTGGCTTTTCCCATCCCAGTGGAAAGCAAGACATTTTATTTCCTTCTTTCCATATTTTTCTCATATGGGAATGTACATGATGAAGAAAAACAGATGTTTTATAGAAACGGGTTTTTTTACTCTAATAGAAAAAAGTTCTACTATGGATATCATAAGCAAGCATATGGGTTACAGTCTGTGGGTATTTATCCTCTGCCTGGTAATTCTGTAGGAACTCTACAACTTCTATTAGATTTCTTTATTATCTTGATTAAGAGTTTAATTGGTAAAGTCAATTCCATAGAACATTACTGATATCGTGATCATTAAATTTATCCATGTCACATCTCCACCTCATGATGATCCTGTGTCAGGAAAGGCTCCATCAAGAGCCATCAAGAACAGTAGACATTAACACTGAAGCAAGCAATGTGTTTAAGGCTACCTAAATCATACTTGTTTCAGAGATAAATTTGAAATATTTTACTTTTTTTCCTACCTTTTAGCTACCCTTTAGCTTTCAGCCTTCCCTTAAAACCACTTGTAGGATCACTGAAGTAAATAGGGCTACTTATATGCTTCAGGTCTGACATACCTAAGAAAACTGCAAAATGGGTTGAAAATCATTTTCAGACTTAACTATTTCTTTAATACTGCTAGTTTTTAAGACTGTATTATGATCTATTAAAGAACAAAACTTTTCTTTCTTCTCTGTTTTTGAGATGTTTCCCTTAACTACAGAGTCTTGAGGTACTGTGAACCAACAATCAGACTTGGCAGGTTGGATTTGCCCCTATATAGCAAAGTGAGGCAGTTAACATCTTGGGGAAATGTTTTCTCCAGCTGCAGGAAGTGTATTAAAATTTTCACAACAGATAATTCCCTCACAATTCCATTGGCAATTGCCAGCAGCTTCTGGGAAGAGCTAAGCTGCCTCATTACAAATCATCAGGTGAACTGAATGATGTTCAGTGTTTAAAGAAAGTCATAATAATAATGCTATAAAATTGAAGCACAAAGCCTGGTGGAGACTGTTCCTGTAAGAATTAAATTATTACATTTTAAAGCAATCATACGCAATAAAGAAGCTGAAATATTGTTTCATAATAAATACTATTGCTGATGCAAATCTGTTTCATTCTAATGGCTACTATAATTAACTGCATGGTTTGTGAGCTGTTAATTTTGAGGATGAGTAATTGGTTAAACCATATTTTGTGTGTTGCAGTGTAATATGCTTGTTCAATTTTCCACTTAATTTCAATTAATATGGGTTTTACATGTACTCCACTGCTGCAGTTTTTATGCCTATTATTTTTAATTAAGAAAAAGCAATACCTTGATAGAACAGAACAAATGAGCAACACTGTGTGTTGTTTCCAAGGTTTTTTTTCCATTACAGATATTTCAAGCTCGTATTGCTTACCTATCCAAAATGTTAATCCCTGATCCTGAGATTGACTGGAACTGGGAGTGCCAGCTCCCATATGAGACAAGAGGGAAAAATGGATCTCTCAGTTCCCTCATTAACTCACTGACCTCTGCATCATGATTTTCAGTTCAAACTATCTATCTTTTCTATCCTTCCTGATATTTTCAGTACTCAAAAATGTTTTAGTGATTAGATCTGTGTGGTAATATTCTTGTTCACCACTGAAAAGGTAAGCTTGTATTGTGAGCACCTATTTTATGATGGGTTCAATCACCATCTGGAGATTCTTACTCATCTCCACAAAAGGTCCCTAGATGTCAGACTGGATGCATACTGTCTGGATGGATATTGTGAAAAGAGATGAGTGCCACCTTCAGTCATCTACCAGTCTTCATTCCTTTCAAGAAAAAAGTTGTCTGTGCATCAGTCTTTTATGGCATAATTTACTCCTCCCACTGTGCTGACCCTGCAGTTCAGACAGGCAGGTGTAAGCCCCATCTCAGCCACTTGCTAATGCCTCTATGGGAGGCAGACTCTATAAGAGTGGATGGAGGGTTATTTGCATTCCCTTTGCTCCTGGCCACCCACATGGCTTGACTGGTAAAAGGAGAGAAGATATTCTAATAGAGCTCTTTGCTCTCCCTCCAGAGCCAGATCTTTCCAGATGTCTGACAAATTCCCAGCACCAGTGATGCAGTTGCTTTATTCTTCTCAGTTCCCTAGTATTAAAGATCTGGTGGCTGTAGTGCAGCTAGCAGCTTTGCTGATGACATAAGAGGCAAAAAAACTCTGACCTACTCTTCTTTAGCTGGACTGGTGCTGCCAACACAGCAAATCTGTGTCATTAATAATACTGGGTTATAAAGCAAAAGGCCTTCAGGGTGCTGCAGAATTAATTTTTATTGTCCATTTCACAGAAGCTTAAATAGAAAATAGAAATCCAGACACTGTGTTTTAGAAGCCAAACTAAGTAAGTTTAACCAATTCTGGCTAAACAGAGTCATTGCCTAACCCACATCATCAAACCCTTCACAGACATTTTAATGCATTCATCTGCATTGCATCATTATCCTAACATCATAAATAGAAATCAACAAGAGACAGAGAAGTAGGAGAGTTATTAGAGCAGGAACTTTTGGAACAGTAAAGGAGTTATGCCTAGGTCGATCTGTTTGCACAGGATCCGTTCCTATGTCTCTGAAACAAAAGTCTTGCCTACAAGGTCACTACAGAATAGACTCCATGTTGGCATTTGCACCTCAACAAAAGATTTATGAGTATTTGGAGAGATTTCTGCAGACAAAGAGAAGTTGCTGGATTCCCCAAAACAATATAATGTTCATGCCACATGTTTTAAAAAACAGATGGAAGAGAGGTGGTCAAAAAACAATATGTGTGAGAGGAGCTGCATAGAGGAAGGCATCGTCTGGGTAGCAAAATATTTAACAGGAACCTCCTCTTTCAGATCTTTCTTTTCTTTGTTGTTGTGGTTTGGTTTTTTTGGTTGTGGTTCGTTTTGGTGGGGTTTTTGGTTTTTTTTGTCTTTGCTGTATGTACCAGTAAAAGCACCTGTGTGTTTAAGACACTTAAAAAGACTTTTTTCCACTATTAATAGCCAATTTACCAATAGATGTCTGAAGACTTGATCATATTTCAGCCCTATATACTAACCACACGCTTTGCAATGTTTTCCGGCAGGCCAGATGACTCTGAGAACGCAGCACGTTCAGGACTCTAAGATGGGCTTTGTAATCAATGCAATATACTCGATGGCATATGGCCTCCACAACATGCAGATGTCGCTGTGCCCAGGCTACGTGGGCCTCTGTGATGCCATGAAGCCAATAGATGGTCGGAAGCTCCTGGAATCCCTCATGAAAACTAACTTTACTGGAGTCTCCGGAGACATGATCTTGTTTGATGAGAATGGTGACTCACCAGGAAGGTAATGTTGACATTTATTAAGCTGTTTAATAACAGACATGTTAACTGTACATAGTAGATGTATGCGGACTTGACATCAGAGCTAAAATCTTATGCTTGTATTTTCACTTTTCCTGACTTCCTGTGCTTATTTTTCAAAATAAATAAGTATTTTTTCTTTTTTTGATGTGCATTTTAAATTATTTTTAAGGCTAAAGACATGACTATCAGGCATGCAATCTTCCTGAATTAATTTATGTTTTCATCTGTACCATTTAAAGGTTTTACTTCTCACTACAAACCAATAAAAATTCAACTTTATGTTCATAGACTATGATGGACACCAAAGCATTCTTCTCTCTCTTCGGCTGTTTAAATGTATATGTTTGATTGAGTAATGAGCAATCATAGCAGACATAGTTATTTTATTAAGGAAACTAAAACAGTATCAGAAATATTGTGTAAATTTGTCTGGGATTTTTCTCTTCTCATCAGAATTATTAAAAATCTGCTTCTGTAATAAATAATAAATACAAATAATTCCAAATAAAGCCTTTCCAATTGCATAACAGACTGAACTATCAATTCACGCTGTGCTCCTGTAAGCCGAACCAAATTTAAACGAAGCTTCTTTGGCTGATAACTTACATACATGTATATACATATATCTATGAAAGTTTTGCTTTTTCTATGACATGTGTAGTATCCATATAAATGCACATTAAAAGAATTATGTTGGGGCTTTTTTCTGGGTTTCTGCCTACTGAACTCTCAGAAGACGAATAGCAAGTGTAATAGCATCCAAGGGTATTTTTTCCCTATATTTCAGTGGGTAGATTTCCACTTTGTTCACTGTTTCTGCTTCAATTTCATTGACACAGCCTTTTCTGTCTGCAATGTTGGGAGGTTTTTAAACATCTTTGTAATGGCGCCATATAAAAAGGGAAAATTGTTCATCCTGTACAATCATTTAAATCCTGGGTAGAGATGAATAGGAAAAGATAAATCCTTTGGTAAGAATATTTTGACATTTCAAAAAAAAATCTGCAATTTCAGAACTGATTTCTTCGTTTTTTATTTGTAAAGTCAGCATTTCTGCAAAAGAGAGCAGGACAACCACCTACAAAGCAGTTTGTGCCTCTGGAGACACAAATTTTCAAACTCTTCTGACATAGATTCTAGGGAAGTATGCTGTGAGCTGCTAGGAGAATTCAGACACAAACTGGCAGAAAGCCAGGAAAATTTTAGATGGAAATTTATTTTCAGCACTGTTTTGGTGAGCAAGGCTGTCTTCCGACTAAACATTTCTGGTTTTAGAAATAGCTGAATTCTGAAGAAAAGTGCTAAAGTGACCAAATTCTTTTTAAAAGACTTGTCCCAGACTTTTCTTGTAGGATTCCCACTTGGTTTAAATGGTGCTCAAATGCAATGGACTTCATCCTACCTTATTCCCTTTTCACTCATTTCTTGTGGAAAGGCTGAAGACTGTCACGAATGAATGATATGTGGCATGACAACATCGATGACAATATCTAAGTGTTGTAAAGAGACCTTTTCCTTACATTGGCATTCTTAACAATAACAATTTAACTCCATTTGTTGCAAGGAATTTAATTTAATATTTGGGGTCTTTTAAATTTCAGTTTTAAGAAATATGATGAAGGAATTATATCATGTGCAAGCATTTCCTCAGTCACAGTAAAACATCAGTGTTTCTCTGAAGAGCACGGGGAAACCATATTGATTGTGCATCTCAGGTTAATGCATCTTTAAGAAAGTCCAACCTCACTGGATTTATGTGAGACACAGTAGTGCTCTGTCCATTCAAAATAACAGACTGTGTGTGATCCACAATGGTCCCAGAGTCTGTTTACTTTGAAACATAGTTCTCTGTTCTGTTTTCTACAATAGTCACATCATTAAATCAAATCTATGTGCTTAAATTAGCCAAAATTGAGTAAAAAATTTACTTGAAAAAGTAAAGGCTTTAGCCTTCTTCAGAAGGCTGGTAGTCTCTAACAATAAGGTTTCAAGTAGTTTTTAGTCTTTTCAGCACTGTCAAGCAATATTTGCAACAGCTGTGAGGTGGTGCAGTTGTATTGAAACAACTCATCTCTCCTGTTCACTTCTGTTGATAGCTGCATCTTCACTTTGCAAAATGGAAATTTAAATCCTCACAGCTGTACTGTGGTAGTGGTGTTAAGCAGCAGAACATAAAAAGCCTTTCTGACCTAGATAGCTTAGGATTTTGATGTGTAGCAAAAGGGTTTTGATATTATACAACAGATGATTAATCCCACAAGATGCTTTGATTCCTGGCCCTACTCCAAAGTCCTTTTTATGTATGTTGAGCTTTAACCAGATAGACAGTCTAGTGGAAGACTTGTTTTAGGTGAGACACAAGACATGCAAAAACTCCCAAATGAGTATGAAGGGAACAGCCATGATTTCTCAGGAAGATAACAACTATCAGTAAATACTATAAAAATTCTAAAGAAGAAATTGAGAAAGCAGAAAGGGAAATAAAAACAGATGCTGATGTTTGGCTATGCTTCCAAAAGAATATATATTCTCAGCAACTTCAGGGCACTTGTTTTTTGAAACAAGTGTTTCACACAGTGATGAGAGCATTGCTGGATGTGTGCTATTGCACCATCTGGTCTCTCCTATCCTAAAGTGACAAACTGTCCCTGTGGTATCTCAAGGAATCTGTAGAGAATCAGTGACTCGTGAATCTCCACTATGGCAATGGGCTTACTGAGTCTGGCTGTTTCTATCAGTCCAACAATGCTGCTCTTCACAAAGAAGAGACATAACATACTGAGACAATAGTTTATTTAATTTGTTAGGTTTCTTTCCAGTATTCCTCTTGAGATGTATGCATGGAACTACTGCTGGAGGGATAACTGGTTTAGGTCCTGTGGCCTGATAGCCATTGGCAGTACTTTTGTTCATCTGCCCATAAAACTCCACAGCTTTAACAAAGCAATATTCAGAACAGTGCTAAAATATCCTGACAGTGCTGAATAGACTCCACAGTGGTTTCTGGGCTAACTTTTTGGTTAGTCTGTTTAATCCTTGAACAGACTGTTACTATGACTGTTAACATCAGAAAAAAAATCTTCATTTATAGACGTGTAAAAACCTCTTTATTTGTGTTTGTGTGTGTGTTATCTAGATTCAATTCATTTGTCAGTATGCTGTCCACATGTCCAACTTTGCTGAGGTAATTTTCAGAAATATAGACATTTCCTTCTTTACATAGGATGGAAAGTGAAGTATTCAAAAATCCAGGAGTATCATATTTTTTTTCTTCCTATCTGAGTTGTTGCTCATTTATTCCTCTTTTGGAAAGACACGAGAACCATAGGATATGGGTAATATCATTACCCATTATCATCCCATGTCAGGCTCCATTTTAATTTTCTTTCACAGGTTTCCTGCAATCCTGATCCTGACCTGTGTGTAGTTTTGTCACTGAATGTCTGCCATAGTTTCCCCACTGCGACAGTTAGACTTTGTTTCTGATGCAAAACATCCTGAGATCCATGGATGGAGAATACTACAGAATAGTTTTACTGGAAGGTTTTTTTATGCCAGCATGGCAGAAATACTGATGTTAGATATAACATAGCTATTGCTTGTCAGTTTTAAAAGTGTCTCCTCAAAACTTGAGATTTACTTGGGTATCTTATTTAAGAGATTGCTTGATATAATGAGTTTGTTCTTCTACTTGTACATTTGCCTTCACAAGTTACACTCTGACAACATCCCTCTTAATCCTACCCTATCCATATGCTTTGCCTTAGCGCCTACTTTTGTGCCTGCTGACAGGAAAAAATTGTCTCCTTATTTATGAACCAGTGAGGTTTTCTAAACCTATGATTGTATTAATCTTCTGAGTCTACATTGTTTGCCGATTTTCCATAAGTGAATTTCATGTTGCTTGGTCAGATTACTTCAAAATCCCCTAAAGAGGAGGTAAAGAAAAGCATGATATCATCAGTTCAGGAGTTGCCTAACTTTCCAGGCATGTAAGTGCTTTCCTTATAAGTAAGTGCTAAAAGAAATGGCCTGTAAGGCAGAAAGGTGGCCTGCTGCTCAGCATGACAGTGGGAAGCTGGTGAGTCCTGCGCTGCTCCAAATACTTTCTGTAAAACTTTAGCTCTGTGGGAGATAAAAAGAAACTAGGAGGAAGATGAACATGAACTTGAAAACTCTGATAAGCTCTAGCTCTGCTTGTAACAGATAACCAGGTGATATGACTCAAAAGCAGCCAAGGACTGAGGCATGAATACTCTTTCTCTTCCACACCATACTGTACTAGGAATTAAATATGTTCTGATTGATGAGGGATTATATAAAAATAAAGGGATTTGCATAGATGGGAAAGAATAGCATTTGCTGCTGCAATGCTGTAGAAGAAAAAAAAAAAAAAGGTAAGTCTCAACTTTATTCTTCAAATGCCTGGACTACAAGCTGCCTCTTCATAAGAAGCCTTCAGCAAGTCCCAGGGGCCTGCATTCTGTGACCAAAGAATGATACCTGATTCCTCTCTGGGTGCCACAACAAATTGCATCTTTCAGTCTTAAAGTACTGAAAGTTTCTTTTGATCCTACAGGCCTAGGCTGCTTCTACCTCACTTAAGGAGATTAGATGCCTCCAGTCTTCCACTCTCAGGAGGGGAATAAGCACCTATAGACAGTGAGGAACAGTTAGTGTTGGGAGTTGCAATTATAGGTTTAGATTTTTCTTCATCTGCAACAGAGGGAGCCAAGGACAGCTAGGGTTCCCTATGCTGTTTGCTTCAGTACTGGAACTTACCCAGGTTGAATCCTGTCTGGATCATTTAATTGTTTTCCTTAAATAAACACAGTCATTCTCAGAAGCTCTGTCCATCACTTAACCCCAAAGTGATCAGGGAATTTTCATGATGATAGAAGGAAGAAAATTAAAATAGAAGGGACCAGAAAGATTATGATATCACAAGCATTACGGGGAGGTATTCAAGCATGATGTTTGAAGTTTTGTCTTCTTTATTTCAACAATCTTGATTTTGACTGTATAGTGTTCCTTTAATGGCACATCTTGTCATGATGTTCTCCTCAACTCATCTATGTCTTCCCTTTATGTTTCCAAAGATATGAAATCATGAATTTTAAGAAAATGGGGAAGGACTACTTTGATTATATCAATGTTGGCAGCTGGGACAATGGTGAGCTGAAAATGGATGATGATGAAATATGGTCAGAGAAAAATAATATCATCAGATCTGTGTGCAGTGAACCCTGTGAAAAAGGCCAGATAAAGGTAAATTTTCTCCATCTATTTCAGCTATGTAGAATGCATAACCTTGAATTCTGAAAGCAAGTTTTTCTTAACTCACACAAAGACAGTATCCCACACCTAAATTAAAACGTACAGGCTTCTGTACTTAGTTCCTACTCGTATCATAGACATCTCACTATTTTTATAAGTTGCCATTTTCTCATACACCTGTATTTGTGAATTGCTGACTTTTTAATGCTTCTATTTCAAATGCTTTAGAACGGGTACTTTGGGGGGATTTTTTTTTCTGCATATTTTTACAGCATCTGATTCAGTGGTGAGATGGACTGGAAAATGCTTGAAGGACAGAGCCCAGAGACTTGTGGTCAGTGGAGCAGAGTCTAATGGGAGGCTTGTGGGTAGTGGTATTCCCTATGGGTCAATCCTGGGTCCAGTGCTGTTTAATATATTCATCAATGGCCTGGCATAGGGATAGAGTGCAGCCTCAGCAAGTTTGCTGATGATAAAAAACTGAGAGGAGTGGCTGACACACCAGAAGGCTGTGCTGCTGTCCAGCGTGACCTGGACAGGCTAGAAAGCTGAGTGGGGAGAAATTTAATGATGTTCAACAAGGGCAAATGTAAAGTACTGCATCTGTACTGATATACCCCATATATCAGTACAGGTTGGTGGCTGATCTGTTGGAGAGCAGCTCTGGGGAAAAAGATCTAGCAGTCATGGTGGACAAGAGGATGACCATGAGCAAACAATGTACCTTCGCGGCCAAGAAGGCCAGTGGTATCCTGGGATGCATTAAGAAGAGCGTGGCCAGCAGGTCAAGGGAGATTCTCCTCCCCCTCTACTCTGCACTGGTGAGGCCCCACCTGGAATACTGTATCCAGTTCTGGGCACTCCAGTTCGAGAAAGACAGGGAGCTACTAGAGAGAGTTCAGCGCAGAAGCACTGAGATGATTAAAGGAGTTGAGCATCTCTGTTATGAGGAAAGGCTGAGAGAGCTGGGTCTTTTTAGCCTGGACAAAAGGAGACTGAGGGGTGACATCATTCATGTCTATAAATATGTAAAGGGCAAGTGTTGGGAGGATGGAGCCAGGCTCTTCTCAGTGACATCCAGTGATAGGACAAGGGGCAATGGGTACAAGCTGGAGCATAGGAGGTTTTGGGTAAACATAAGGAAAAACTTTTTCACAGTGAGGGTGACAGAACACTGGAACAGGCTGCCCAGTGAGGTTGTGGAGTCTCCTTCTCTGGAGATGTTCAAAACCCACCTGGATGCGTTCCTGTGTGACCTGATCTAAGTGATCCTGCTCTAGCAGGGGGATTGTACTAGATGATCCTTTAAGGTCCCTTCCAGCCCCTAACATTCTGTGATTCTGTGAAAGCAGCTGTAATTTCTGACATGTCTAATGTCTTACAATCTTTCTAAGACTTAATTTCCCCAGACACAAGAAATTTTGTCATTTGTTTTACTTTTCACTCTAGTTCAAAATGAAAGAAATCCCAACATGTGAATTCTTCCAGAGGACAGATACTCTGTTTTGCAAGTAGCTCTAGTCTCAACACTTGCAGAGCAAATCACTTATGCTCCCATGCCCTTTCTGCCAGTTTAGCTATCCAGGTGTGACTTTTGTCTTTTCATACTGAACAATATTAAAAACAAAACTAAAAATTGATGTGTTTAATTGATGGTGAAAATTATGTAATTTACTCTTTTTTCCACTGCTACATTGCAAAGAGCAACCCAGTTCTTTTTGATTACTCTTTTACAAGTTGTTTATTAAAATTGCAATAAAGACATTTGGGTTTGAAGCTGCCTTCTAAATTTATCATTGCAAAAGACACATAAGTCAACCTACTACTTATGCTCTAATTGGGAGTATTCATTTATAATTTTTTGGGGGAAAGCAGAGAAACTGGGAATACTTCATTTCAAAAGAAAGATATATTGACAAAAGCACAGATGTGTTCAGTGCCCAGAAATGATAAACAAGGGTCTTGAAAAAATCTGCATCTCAATCATGAGCATGTAATAACATTTGGCAGTAAATTATAAAATTAGAAAACAGGTCAGATGTTAAAATTGATAAAGATAACATTTTCACTCTTAATTGTTAATTAGAAATGCAGTAATTTAATTCTGGGAAAATCATGTTCAGTTTTATGTCTGGAAAAAATCAGTTTCACTCAATAGGATGAAAAATAAACACCTAAAAATCTTTCAGTAATGATCTTAGGGAAATAACACTGTTGACATGATTTCCTCTATGGACCACAGTGGAGTGAATTATATGCTTTAAGTACCATGTACTGGTTTCTGTAAGTATGTTGGTATCTGAAATTTGGAGTTTTGCTAATTCTAGTAGGGGAAAAAGCATTTCATTATCATTCTGTACCTTCACTTATACGTCTGTGGGATTGATGGTTTCCTTCTTCTGGTACATAAATGATAGCAGAACTGAGAACTTCTCTCATATTTTGTATAAGCAAATATACAATGAAAAGCAACTCCCTTTAAAATAACATTTAAAGCTCCCCTGTATAAAACAAACAAACAAACAAACAAAACCTGAAACAAAACTAAACAATAATAATAATTAAAAATAACATTATGAAATTACCACCTGAGGCAGAACAAATGTATATATATCTTGCTAAACAAATGTTCTTTTTTTTTGTCTCAGGTGATCCGTAAAGGAGAAGTGAGTTGCTGTTGGACATGCACACCTTGTAAAGAGAATGAATATGTATCTGATGAATACACATGCAAAGCCTGCCAGCTCGGCTCCTGGCCCAACGACGACCTCACAGGTAAATGAGTCCTGGCTGTGCTTATATTGTCAATGAAAATGTTCATCTGCTGAGCTGAAGGAAAAGAATACCAGGTACAAGTGAACACGAGGACTGTTTTGGTGAAATCAATGCCAGGGATAAAAAATTAAATTTGAACTTAGGCTGTCATTTGTCTTGTCTTCTCAAACTGGTCCAAGAATTGTTGGTGTAATTCAGCTGCTTTCTAAAGAACTGAGTTACTCGTTTTAGAAATAAAAAATATAAACCTGGTTTTGTACTCAACCCTGTCCTAACAACTAACTGGTAGTGCAGACCTTGTCCTTCCTGAAACAAGCAGAGAAATTAAGTCTTTGTCAGAGAAATTATTAAGGGACAACACATTTCAGAATTTTGTTTTCATCCTAAGGAGGTGCAGAAGAGTTGTGCAATACTTTCTTTTTTAATCTGAAAAAGTTATGAACTAGTTGCTGTAGTTACTTCTGCATGAGTGCTCCAAATGGATTTAATTTTGTCTTAGACCTTTGTTCACCAGAAAGGCTGCTAGAATACAGTGTTCACATTGTCTCTGACAGAGCATAGATCTCTATGGTCTTGCAGAATACTGGTTTGGCTACTTTAGTGATATATTTAGTGATATATCACTTTAGTGTTATACTTTAGTGATTATTGAATTACTTCAACATTGTATCCCACATCCTCTCTTCTTTATGCCTAATAAGCAGAATTCATATATTCAAATGTTCAGAGTACACGCCACTTCAAAACACTGGTCAGGAATCAAGTTCTCATTGTTCCAGGCTTTGTAGAGACAAGGGGAGAAGAGACAGGCTTTTTTCCAGACTTGGTTTGTGCATAATTTCTAGAGATGAGGGGAGAAATTTTTGAGGTGAAATTGAGGAGAGACAAAGGTGAAAACTGTTTGCTGGTTGAATTTATGTAAGTAGAAGAGTGTCAGGCAAGACTTGTCCTATAGAGAAATTTTTATATATGGTCTCTGGACTCTGTGCTTTCAACTGGCTCCCCAGGGCAGGCAGATCTCCATGCCTCAGGCAAGGCATCGGTCAGGGGCTGTGGGAAGATTTACTCATTTAAGGTCTTACTTTGCCCTCAGGATGGACTAACAGGATGGAGTGGCACTTCTAAAGCTCTGATAGTATAAATTAATGATTTTTCACCCATCTCTCATTGTTTTTTAAGGAAAATAGTTGTGTTTTTAGTCAAGCCAATTGCTTTGTGTATTACATGAGCTGCTACATTTTGCAAACCATTTAGATATGAATTTTACATCTTTGTAGGGATAAAGTCAATATGCACACAAAACAACCCCTTGACATAAGTGCCAAACAATGTTCCTCCTGAGATCTAACCCTTGTTCCTCTGCCAGGAACAAAATCAGCAGGCACTATTTTGAAACTGAATACCTCCTCATCCTCCATGAACACAGCTGATAAAATATGTATTCCTGGTAACAGGACACCCATCACCTTAGCTTCATGGCTGTGTAGTCCCCACCTAACTTATTGTTCACATGATGGCTGGATCTTGCTTTATTTACCTCTATATCAAAACCAGATTTTAAAAAGCCTATTCCCAATTTAGCCATACAATATATTGAACTGTATTTTTAATGATCATATTAACAGTCCAAACTTTTTCAGGTTGTAAAAAAATGCATCCTAGTCTTGTTTGCAACATAAGATTTAGTAATAATTGTGAATTAAAAGTAAGGAGGGGGAGATAGATGTATTTTGGCAAGGAAATTTTCCTTCAGATTTATAAAGCATACACCAATCTCCTTGAAATGCCCCTACGTCTGATACTGCAGTAGTCTATGTCTCTTTGCTGCTGAATAAACCCATGTCTTAAGTAATGTCAGCTCCACAAGGCTACACATAATAAAAGCTTATTGGAATAAGTCTGCCTTGCATGACCACCTTCAGGTGAGAGTCCTGTAAATATACCAGCCATGTACCTGAGAAGGCTTTCATTGTGGAGCTGCATTTCAATGTTTGCCAGAGATCTAAATTTGGATAAAAACGTTTTTGGAATCCTTTCTTGGCTCATACAACAAAACATTGTTCCATCTTTCTTATGCTCAATGATCAGCATCAGCTTTGTGCTTCACTAAATAGAATGTGTGATGGCAGGGATGTTGCTCACAGACAAGAAGAAAGATTAATGCTTTTTTTCAGTCACCTGTGGTATATCAGAATTCAGATGCAGGAGGGGAAAAGACAAATGGGATGCAATACATCTAGGACAACAAAGTTATTCTCAAAAAAAAGAAAAAAGTCATTTGAGTTCTGAGGTACAGAAAGGTACAGAAAGTCCAAAGGTAGTGGGAAAGATAAGTGGGAGAAAGAGTTTCTCTTGATTAAATCAGTTACTGGAAAAGTGAAACTGAAGAGAAAAAAAAAAGGAATTATTAGCTACCCATATTTTATTTCCTCACAAATTTTAATTTCATTGCTTATTCTTATGACACTCCCCAGGGACCAGGATCCTCCTTCGACAAAAAGTCAGACATTTTCTTCCTTTTCTCCAAATTATCTGTCCCATCCCAACATACACTCCAAGACTGTGTCTTCCTCCTGATTTAGCATGACATAAGACATGTTTTCCAATCTACTGTAGCTTTCCCTCATCCCCATGCATTGTGTTAGCAACATCTGTGCATTCCAGTATCATGTCACATGTTAGTATGGCCAGGGTGGCTCAGTGCAGGAGAAAATCTTCTTGGCATTATATTCACAGTGGAGGAAAGAAAAATAGATGCCAGGTGTGTCCAGATACAAATAAAGGGATATTATTAACACTGAGGACCAAACCTCAATGAAATTAATTTCTCAGTAGCTTGATGACAATGCTTTTTTGTTCTACAAGAACCAAGTGACTCTGAACACATGCCATTCTGCATTCAAAAAATGTGACTTTGAAAGTCCAGAGAAGTTTTGTCCAAAGTATTGTAGGAATATCTTGTTTCAGCTATTGCTTATGTTTGTTTAAGGACATTTTTGAGGTGCTAAAGAGGCAATTATTTTCTGTTTCTATGATTCAGGGACAGCATACAGCAATAACAGAAACAAAGCTTTGTCTAGTGACCTCAGCAACTGCAAGGAAAATAGATTATATTAATTTCAGTGACAACTGGATTATTTTAAGATTTTCTTGATGTTTTTCCCATTATCTGTGTACCCCAAATATGCTGGCTATTTGATATTCTTAACTGGATTCCCATGAAAATAGGCGCTGAAATATTTTACAGCTCGTGAAATGTTTTCTTTGCCATTTAAGGATAAAGATATATATTATGTATATAATATATATAAAAGTATATATGTAATATCTACTTTTATCATAGTTACAATGATGCTTTCACCAAATAAGGTACAGTAAATCCAGGATAGCAGTGTCATGATCTTGTCTGCCTGTCTGAAAGTGCCAGATAAGAGCTAGAATATCCATACAGCTTTGAATCTGAAGGACTGAAAATGGGGCACCCCAACTCTAAGTGACACAGCAGACATTGCAAAGAGTTTTGATAACACTGGTGCTGGATCCCATTTGACTTGTACCTATCTGGATTCATCACAGAGAAGCAAGGACAACTGCCTCCCTCATCCAGAGGGCATTGCTTGTACATTCAGCCAGAGCCAGAGAGGACAGACAGTGATGGGAGCTGCTGCTGACTTGTCTCTGGGCACCGTCTGGGACAGCCCACTGCCATGTCTCATGCAAACCACCTGCAGGGTCAAGGACAGGGACAGTACTCAACACTGGATCTCAGTGGATTCCCAGAAGGGCTTGGTTGGCTCTTCCTGCAGCGTACTGATTTGGACAATGACAGAAGCCATGTGGGTCTGAGATTCTGGTGTCTCATACGACTGCATCCTGCCCCCCCACCCCCCCCGCCCAGCAAAAAAAAAAAAATCATTCATCTCTTGCCTAAAATATCTTTCAAATCATAACTGCTTGTTGCCATCAAACTACTTTCCTGTATTTTTGCTTGCAATAAAGTTACAGCAATTGGTAATTTCTGCAATTGTCTGACAGTTCTGAGCACAAGGCAGAACACAATTTAGCCTGTGCTGACATTGATTTTGCTGCTGAAACATTACTAGGATCTTTCTTTTGACCATAATTGGTAAGGCTGTCATTCAGACTGAGGGTAGAAGAAGGACACAGTTTTCATGTGGTTGCTTTTACCGTTATAAATGCACATCATCACAGATAATGTTTGATTTTCAACATTATTTTTTCTATGCCTTATATTTCTCTTTTGTTTTTACTTCTTACTCCAAATGAAATGTAGCCATTTCCATAAGTAACTCACATACCAGCCTCTTGGAGAAAGCAGATGAGGATGAGTTAAGGATTCAGGTAAAAGTATTATGACCAGGAACACTGGCTGTCATTTCCTCCCTTTCCTTGTGAACCCTTCTTTCCTCAACTGCTTGTTCCAGGTAAGGTGTGGATTTTAGCTTCCACTCCATTTACAACCCAAGTCTCCAGCATGAGCCACACAGGTTCAAAGTGAGTTGGTTCAAGAATGCTGAACTCAATGAATGGCTCTAGGGGCTCCTGGGCTGCATGATAAGGGACTTCCCAACAATGCCAGAAGACTCCAGTTGTAATTGTGCCTTACATTACGGAAAGTCTGCTGAACACAACACATTTTGAACATACCATTTACAAGACACAGAGACAGCATTTTGTACTGAAACTTAAATCAAAGCATTAGAGCATAACATAAGGACAGACCTTGTTCCTGCAATTAATCAGTAATTCCAGACATTCTGCACATTTGTGTAATTAAGGAATCATTCCCCATGTGGTCACAGAGTAACTTGAATATATTACTCTTAAGACTCATGCCTTGTCTTTTACTGCAATGCAGAACTAAATGTGTACATCTGAGTTACTAGGGACTTTGTCTCCTGAGCTACAGATGTTCAGCTTTCACGGTTTAAGATATGACTGATACCAACTCCTGCCCTGTAGAGGTGGTAGGATAAATACATGCACAGTCCTCAGCTGCATACACTGACTGTGCAAACCCACCTTCGATGATGGTTTCAGTAAATGTGCCAGCCTGGGAAGTGCAGCACCTAAGAAGGCAGAACATGGATACCTCTGTATACCCTGCTATTGTAGAAACTACAAAAGGTCTCACCAGAACAGGACAAAGAACTGGTGATCATAATAGTTTTGCAGAGCACCAGAACTTAGTACCAAATGTTAAAGAGGTACTGTCTCACTTCATTTAGTCTACATTCCATATGGAGGTCAGAGCGTTGATTTCTCACCCAGGATTTTGGAGAGTGTAATCTTCGCTTTTGCCTGTCAGTTTCATGTCAAGTCTTATTCTCACTTGTACATTTTTGCATCTCAGTTCTCCATATGTGAAAACCTAAATAACTAATCAAGATATTAATTCTCCCATCTTTTCAGATTATAAAGAGGGAAACATTCAGAAGCATTGATATAAAATACCTAACAGCATAGTATCAATACACTTTGAATAATGTGTTCCAAAGCCTATATGAAGACTCATTCACAAATAATATGTGTCTAGGTTATCATTAGGTTTCAGCCTTAATGTTTGGACTTCTATCCTTGGAACGGTCTGTGAAAAGTTACCAAGAAAACTAAATCTTTTTGTCAACAGTATGAACTCCAGGATGCCAAACTCCACTGAAAAATATTTAGGATTTACTAAGCCAGCAGTAATCTTCTGCTGGTTTTAGTCTCCATGCGCAGATTCAATGAGCTTTAATTCATGACGTTGATTTAAGAGACTTCGGAGTTCAGTTTCCAGAGTGCATCCAATTCACAAGCAGTAGTCTGTCATCTTTACCTTTGAAACTACTTTAATTGTGTATTTTATATTGCTTAACATGAAAAGGATAGTCAGTGCTAAACTAATAAAATTTTATAGATGCTGAAGGCATAGTAAGATCTCTCAGATGTCCAGGCCATAATAACAAATTAAAACAGTGTCAAGATCAAACCCCCAGAAAATCTGGACTATAATAATTCATATCTGTGAACTCTTCTCCCAGATGAACTAATTTTAATGCAATATGAAAGATCACTAATAAGTAACAAGTTTCCCTCTATAAAGAGAGCACATTGTACTAACAGGCTTGTGGCAGCCTTCAAGGGCTTATTCTGTCCTTGTTTATGGCACAATTTAGCCCATCCCTGAAGTAGACAGATTTTTTTTCCAAAATATCAAAACCCTTTTTTTTTTTTCCCCAGGAGATTCTTATACATCCTTATCTGCAATTTATTGTTGATACTTGGTGCTTCTTTCAGTAAACCAAAAGGTTTACTGAAAGCATGTCAAATGGAAATCTGATTTTTTATACCTGCTTGTCTTTCTATTCACATGCGTATCTAGTACCTTGCTCCCACTGGCTATGTTTCTGGCCAGAAAAACATACAGGCAGTTTTATGTCATTTTTACTGGGGCTCCAGTTCCAGAAGCAGTGCACTCTTGAGCACAAAGTAGAACAAATCTACACCTGCTCTAAATTGGACAGGCTCCTAAGAGCCTTTCCACAAGCCAGAGATTGCCTCAGCACACTGCAGGGTCCACAAGACAAGCTTACTGGCTCTGCTCCACCTGGAGTTTCTAGCCAGCTAGGAGAGGAGACTTTCCAGGTGCTTGGAGGTGTTGATGAAGTTTAGGAGGTGAGTTCTGGGGCAAGGTCTTGTGCAAATAACCATTGAGCGTACACACATTTAGGGGATAGGAATGAATGCTTCTCATGTTACCATTTTTTAGCTTTTGCCTTGGTATAATCCTGACCATCAACCTAACCTGAACACTCGTAGTGCTGTTTTCTCATTTCTTTCCCTTGATCTAGTTTCCCCTTTCTGCAAGGTGCCATTGTCAGAAACCATTAGTTGCAAAACTATTATATGAAAACTTCACCAATCATTACTTTATGAAGTCTATCCAGTCCTTAAATCTTAATTGAGGAATAAATCACTGCACAGTTTACCATTCTCATTGTAAAGTATAACCAGTAATGGAGGAAAAAATGGGACATTTTTTCAACTCTTTTCTCAGATATTTTATTAAGAGAATGTAAAATGAGTAATAAAGCAAAAAAGACATGAAATAGTCCGAAATTAATGAGAAATGCTTGATTATGATTTACCTCTGATATAACATTAGAAACTGAGCAAAATTCAGCCCCTGTATCATTGTCAACATATAGAGGCCAGCTGTAAGAGAAAGACCTTTTGTATTCACATTTCCTGTCCAAAAATATATAGCTGTACTAGAAGCTGTTAACAATTTCTTTTCCCAAAACATTAACTAAATTTTGTTTATGTAGGAAATATTTAGAGGTCACTTACCCATAAAACATCTTGTGGAAGAACCCACATGATGGTATTTGCACACATCAGAGCATGCTTTCTGGTTTTCACCCTTCTTCCACCAATCTTGCTAGTATAACATGTTGATCTTAATGATGTGATTCCCGTGCTACATTAATCTTGATGAAGCCAGAATGAAATACAGTGTCGCCCTCACAAGGAATAAGTAAACCTTTTAAATCTTACCAAAATCAAACAGGTATCATCAACTAGTGCTGTGAGAGTGTTTCATAAAAATCTAAAAGTCTTTGTTACATTAAGATGTGGCAATAATTTTATTATTGAAACAGAGAGCTGTGCACACAAAAGGACTTAAAGTACTGCAAATTAATCTGCATTTAGTAACGAAGAGCGCAATTCTATTCCACTGGAGTGACTGCAAATTTGTATCCTTTAACTGCACTAACATCAAAGACTTGTTGACCCTAATCTTTCTGAGGTTTTTTGCAATACAGAACTATCTGCCTTCTACATTTGCCACACAATCTATGAGCCTACCACCTTACTGTAGGTATTGTATTTTTTGATAATATTGTGTAGAGATAGAGAATACAGAAATAGTGGGAGAAGAGAGGAACTAACCCTAGTATCTACCTATTATCTACATTTTCTAAAATTACTTTTACTACTAAGAACATCAGTGGCAAATTGGAAAAACTTTAAGCTCCACTTAAAATAAAGAAAAAGGCAAAAAGTAAATCCTGCATGAAAAAATTCCTAAATTATAGTCCTACAGTCTACATTCACTCCTGTTCATCAAGGCATTGAGTTCCTAGGTTGCCTAATTAATTGAGATTGCTTGGCATCTAGATGCCCATCAGACAGTGCTAATTACCCTTACTGCTGAAAATACAGGTGTGAGAACCCCTACAGGGTAAATTCAATGCCCTGCCATGACATACACCAACTCAGTCTGACACAATTCCACCTGACATCGCCATAATACAGCAACCCAAATACAACAGTTCTAAATATTAGGTCATTTGGATTTTCCAACCAAGGTTAATCAAGCTAAATACAAGTATAAGGGAATTAAAAACTTGCATGTCCTCCTCCTCCTTCCAGCTGTCCTGCTCTGACTGTAAGTGCCAGTGTGTCTGCTATTGTCAGGAAGTTGCACTCCAGAGCATCAAGATCCTCCCCTCTTATTCCTGTTGTATTGTGTCTGACTGAGATGGGAGTTAGTTTTCCCCATAGCAGCCCTCATAGTGCTGTGCTTTACATTGGTAGTTAGAAAGGTGCTGATAACACACCAGTGTTTTGGCTACTGTCGAGCAGGGTTCACACAACATCACAGATGACTCTCCAATATTTTTTCCCTCACCAGTAGGCTGGGGGCAGGGCAAGCTCTTGGGAGAGGACATAGCCGGGAGACCTGACCAAAACTGACCAAAGGGATATTCCATACCTGATGTCAACCACTGAGCAATAAAAACTAAGAGAAAGGAGGAGACAGGAGGGCATTCATTATTATAATATTTGTCTTCCTGCGTAGTGCTATGTGTACTGAAGCCCTGCTTCCTGGGAAGTGGCTGGGCATCACCTGCTGTTTGGGAAGTAAAGAATAAATCTTTTGGATTCCTTTGCTTCTACATGTGGCCTTTGCCTTTGCTTTATTAAACTGCCTTTATTTTGACCCACAATTTTATCCATCTGATTTTCTTCCCACCCTGTCCTGCTGAGGAAAGGGGTGATAGAGTGGCCTGGTGAGCACCTGGCATCCAGCCAAGGTCAACCCTCCATACCCATCCAAGCTTTACAGTGCAAAAAGAAAAGAGGGATGGAGGAGGAATACCAGCAACAAGTTTTTACTCCTGTCCTTTGATCTAAACACTGTAGAATGAAAAGCTTCTTTGATGTCCTGTAACACACATACATAGAATGACCTATTAAAACCTATACATAGAATGAAAAACAAGTGCCCTTAGATAGGATTCACTGCTAATTCATCTTGACACTAAGTTATTGAATTCAGTTTAATTTCAAGAATTAGGTGAGGTTTTACTTCCTCCGAAGTTTCAAAAGGATGAATGACAGATAAAGAAGTGAGTATGGTGTGCCATCTCAAATTACCTATTATCTGGAAATCTGATCCTAGAAAATTTTTGTTAGAAAAAAGGTAGCATATCTGAGAAAGAAGAACTTGTTTTTAATTGACAGCTAGAATATGCAAGATTCCTCTTCATAATCATTAAACAAGTACCACTATCCTTCATAGTGTACAACATAATTAGTAGGATTGACATCTGGTTCTTAAGCACATACAGTGTGCAGACAACTCAAGCATTTTTCACAGAGGTAATGCAACTTGGTTCAGAAATTTTTTCACAGATTACTATATTTAGAAGAATTTAAAAGGAAAATTTCACTGTGAGAGGTGACTTATGTTAATCACCATGGCCATTTATTCAGTCATCACATTATATTTCATATAAAGTATATTAATGAAATAAGCTGTCAGTGAAATGTATTTACTGCACCATTATATTAATATAATCTTAGCCCACACTCATTATAATGGCACCTTCTTGAAAGACAAAAAAAAAAAAAAAAAGATAAATATCAGGAAAACCTGTAAATATATCATTAAAGAACCTCACTCCTACATACTTCAGTTTAACTTCTATTTTTTGTTTTTTTTTTTCTTTTTCTGCAGGTTGTGACCTCATACCAGTCCAGTATCTCAGATGGGGTGATCCTGAACCAATTGCAGCAGTTGTTTTTGCATGTCTGGGTCTGCTGGCCACCTTGTTTGTTACAGTTATATTCATAATGTACCGTGATACTCCAGTGGTCAAATCATCCAGCCGAGAACTTTGCTACATCATTCTAGCTGGCATCTGCTTGGGTTACTTGTGTACTTTCTGTCTCATCGCAAAACCTCAACAGATTTACTGTTATCTTCAACGAATTGGCATCGGCCTCTCCCCAGCTATGAGTTATTCTGCTCTAGTAACTAAAACCAACCGCATTGCAAGAATCCTGGCTGGAAGCAAGAAGAAAATTTGTACAAAGAAACCTAGGTTCATGAGTGCCTGCGCTCAACTGGTTATTGCATTTATCTTGATATGTATACAATTAGGCATAATTGTTGCCCTCTTTATAATGGAGCCACCAGATATAATGCATGATTACCCAAGCATCCGAGAAGTCTACCTGATTTGTAACACCACCAACCTGGGTGTTGTAACTCCCCTTGGATATAATGGATTATTAATTTTGAGTTGCACCTTTTATGCATTTAAGACGAGAAATGTCCCAGCTAATTTCAATGAAGCAAAATATATTGCCTTCACAATGTATACCACCTGCATCATTTGGCTGGCTTTTGTGCCAATATATTTTGGAAGCAACTACAAGATAATCACCATGTGTTTCTCAGTGAGTTTGAGTGCCACAGTGGCCCTTGGCTGTATGTTTGTGCCCAAGGTCTATATCATCCTTGCTAAGCCTGAAAGGAACGTACGCAGCGCATTCACCACATCGACTGTGGTCCGCATGCATGTAGGGGATGGGAAGTCATCTTCAGCTGCAAGCCGCTCAAGCAGCCTGGTGAACCTATGGAAAAGAAGGGGATCATCTGGTGAAACCCTTAGGTAAAGTTTGCTTATGTGGGAGTGTGGGGAATCAGTTATGATCTTCTGAGAGCTATTATTAGTGGAAAAGAGAAATACATTAATTCCATTTGCTTTTGCACTGGGAGAGGAGTGAATCTTCGCTCCCACATCTGTAACAGTTTCTGGTTTGATTTAGACAAAATGCTGTGCAAAAATGGGACAGAGCGATGGGCAAATGATTACGAGTTTGGGTACTGTCTGTATCATCTGTACACTTAATGTAGAGAGGAAAACAAGACCTTAGGAGAAAGACAAAAAAAAAGAAAAAGAAAAAAAAACCACAAACACAACAGAACAAGAAATATATATCTTTGCTTTGTCTTGACTGCAAGCATTTACAATCTCTTTCCCTTCAGTGAATTGCACAGCGTCTGTATTTTGACTCTAGTCACTACCGTAAGAAAACAGGGCTGCTGCTACTGCTACATAATCAATGTGAAGTAGTACAGACAAGTTGCATTGTGAGCAGCCACTCTCAGGCATCTGAAGATTTATTTCATATGACTCTTCTGTTATGCCTTTTATCTTCTATTCCCTTGATTTTCCTTTCTTCTATTATATCTCCCTGCTTGCTTTCTTTTTGTTCTCACCTATCTTCTCTTCTTTACCTTTCTTGATACCTTTTTCTGTATTCATCCTCCTAACTCCATCAAATTCAGATGCTTACAGGCCCTGCTCTTGCTATCCTTCCTGTCATTTTAGAGGTACTCCTTGCAAAATATTTCTTTCTTGCTTCCCAAGGAATTTTTTTAATTCAGTAATCATGAAGATAACTAGTATTGTCAGTGTATAATAATTACAGTAAGTGGACACTAAAGAGAAAGAGGAGCTCTGGAGTGGAAATACTGTCCTGCTTCATAGACAGTGTGTGTAGAACTGCACCCAGCCCAGTGGTTCATTTTCATCTTTTGATTCCTTTCACTTTTGATATAGATGCTATGGGGATGATTTGGATTATTTAACTGCTGGCATAAACAAAGAATTCTACCTCTGTGAGAGTGCAGAGAAACAGTTTTGTCTTTCCTCAGGTATGTCTGTCTAGCCTGGAAGTGACAAGTACACAGTTTTTCTCCTCACTGAAACACAAGTGGATTTTTGTATTGATAATATGAATATTTCCAGACATATCATTGTTCACAACTGGAGTTAGCATGTAACAAGGGCAATTTGTACCTCCATTTTTGTTTGAACAACAATTTAGACTCGACGGAGAATTTTCTTCATAATAACTACAGGACAGGTTATGCCAAAACGATTACTTGTTTCTGTCAGATTATTGCTAATGATTCTCTTTCAGTAATTTTGAATTGCTACAGAAATGGCTAGTCTGTTACAAGGTATTTTATACCTATGATCAGTTAATGATGGTATCTTCCAGCTCCTCAGTTACCTGAGGTGTTTAGGTTAGAAGTCCTATAACAAGTTCTGGGCCAGCTAAAAGATGCATTCTTCATAATACATCCTCAATAGGAGGGCATTCTTACTCTTTGAAGATCATTATTATTTTCCCTCACTTTGCTGCAGAGCTCATTTGCATCTCACCAACTTTTTTACTCAACAAGATAAAGTTTTAAAGACAGGAAGATCTTGGGCTGGGAAAAAGATTTGTTTGTCAAGATTTGTGCCCAGTTTTGAAAGATATTGCTCTAAAGTCTTTGTTTTGTTTACAAAAGTGAGGATTGTACCCTGCTATTAAATATCCTAAAAGACAAGGTGTATTTTCTTCTTTTTGTGGACTTTGTTTCCATTTCTTTATATCCTTCAATGTGTAGATAACACTTGTGGTAGAGCTACTAGCAGAATGAAATAGATAATCATTGATAATGCCTTCTTTTGCAATAGCACTATCTTAGAAATATCTTCGATCCTGAAGAGCATTGAATGTGCCAGATATGTGTGTGTAGGAATGAAAATAGCAGCACAGTGCTAATACACAGACATATTTCCCCAGATATAAAGAGCTAGAACATTTAATATGAAACTTGGAGAAAAACTTTTATGTCATAAGCAATGTTTATCAACACATAAAACTGTAATAATGAAGACAGTCCTAATGCATGTGTCTCTGAATCTTCAGCTGGTTAAACTGTGATGGAGAAAGTGAACTTAGCAGTGCTCAACCAATGTGTGCTGGAAGAGTTTGGGAATCCAAGAGCAAATTAATTCCATCGATCATGGAAAATTAACTTTAATCAATGCCTATTTGGTTGCATGAAAAAAAACCAAACAACAAAGCAGAGTACTGAAATGTGCTGAGTAAATTTTAAGTGCTGCTCAGGACTCCACCTGTGTCTGATTTAATCTCCAAGAAAAAAAAACTGATAACCACTTTCAGCTTCAATTCTGCTTACTCTAGAGAATGAGAAAACAGATTCTGATCATATTGCTAAATACTCAAACATTTAAAAAGATATTGTAATAAGTAATACATTAAAAGGTATTATTCAGTACAATGCTCAAAAGCTTGTTTGGCTAGTTATGCAAGTAAACACTGAAATACTCAGAACCAAAAGAAATATGCACTAGAACTACATGGTATTATTTAAATAGCTCAGAGGGGTTTTATTTAAAAGAGAGTGAGTCACTGCTGAATTTTAAAGAAACATGCTATTTAAATCACCAGTGCATAGAGGGGCCCCTATCATTAGTATATTGCTTCTTGACACTAATTTATAGCACGGTGTAGTATTGCACCAAATCATTGTCAAAGAGATAATGTCAGTGCTCCATTCAGAGCTTTCACATCAGCTGCAAAATGACAGACAAGACTGTTTTTGCCTAAATAAAACAATGCGTCTGTTAGAGGTCTAAAATACTTTTTGCATGGGGTATTCTTCAATTAAGAAAACTCAGGCAAGCTGTGGATATGTGTTGGAATAAAATTTCAGATACTGATATATGTAGAAGGAAAGAGTAAAACTATTCATTACCTAGTGAAATGAAAAGGATTTCTTAACAAAACTTAACAAAATATATTCTAACCTCATTTAGTGGTTTAACGCTACATAGCTGGAGTCAAAGTAACACACATAGTGTAGAGACACATCTGAATCTTCTGCCTCCAGTTATCTTATCAGTTAATTTCACAGGGACTAGAAAGGCCATAAATAAATTGAAGAAATCTTACCTTAAGGTTCCAGAAGCTATCAGCACATATTCCACACAGCCTGTTTCCAAGAGTTCAAAATACAAGGCTAATTTATCCTCTCCTCATTCTCAAATAACTCTGTGTCCCACATAAAATAAGGACCATGTATTTATTCCATAAGAGCTGCTACTGTGATATTTCTAGACAGGACTGCAAACCAAAATGTCTGTCACGTTACTTTGGTTTGGTGGATCGAGCAGATAGATGTTCCAGAGTTTCTCTGACCTTTCTAATACCTGAACCCTGTATTTCACACAGTAATTTAATGACTGTAGGTGTTTATCTCTTCTGCAACATGTATTTAAATGTTCCAAAACACACATGCTCCATTTTCCAAGCCTACATATGCTGACCTTGTAAATACGTGCATCTCCCTACACCTACATGTAGAAAAGCAAGTTTGTTTTCATTTAAAGCAAGTAATAAACCATTCTGAATGACCAGCAGTGTTAAAACCAGCTCTAAACACTGTCTCTCCCACACATATGGACTAAGAAAGTCTTAAAAATCCTACCAATATTTTTCTATCTGCCCTTTAAATTTCTCCCAAATCTTCACAGTGCAGCCAATGCTTCTCCTCTCCAATTCTCCCCCTGCTGGTTGTAGATGCCCCAGAAGTTCCTGTCCTCAGCTGCTCTTTTGAAAGCCCCCAACCCACCCTCAAGGTTCCTCAATTGCTTCAGCAGAAAATTCTCCACAGTTCCAGACTGTAACATGTTATGAGAAAATCAAAAGTAACGTAGCATCCTTCTATAGCTCAAGCTGTGACCTCGACATAAATAGCAGAGCTGTTCAGGCAGTGAGGTGGGAAGCTCTGAAAGAAGAGTGAGGTCAGAAAACACCACTGCAGTCCCAAGTTAAGGCATTTTACTTGGAGATTAGAGGCTTAGTTCTTATGCATCCCCCTTTATCTATTTTTGCAGATAGTGAGAGATAGAAGAAAGGAATTAGGCAACTAAAGTGTTTTTTAACTGCCAGTTGGCCATTCTCCCAGTGATGATGTAGGACTCATTTAGGTTTCTGCTACCATAGTCTCAAAGTACTCTTCTGAAACAATATAAAACATTCTCATCTTCTAAATGAGTTAGGATTGCTGAAAGTAACTATTCATTTAAGTAAAATGATGGATCAGTACTTCCAATCTGTTACCCAGGAAGATACATATAGTAATTTGAAAAGAAAGAATCATCACCAGCAGAGAATGTTAGCCATATTCAAGACACATTGGATGTTTGTGGTACTGCACATGATTAATCTATACAGATGTGAACAGCACAATACTAGAGAACAGAAAAAAAAAGGGCCACATCTATCTCTGCACCTTATCTTCGACAGTTATCCACAGCAACTCAAAAATCTCATTGAGATTAAAGCTTTATAGCCTGATGTGGCTGTGATGCTTTATTCCACCTGGATTTACTACATGCTACACTACTTCCTAAATAATTAAAAATAAACTGTGTCTGTCAAAACAAATTAACTACTCATTTGTTTTTTAATGCGTTAGCCTGTCCTCTTAAGAAGTTTCTCTGCCACTCTGTAATTGCAGAACTGGGCATTGCTCTGTATACACCTGCAGAAGTGATAGGATGGACAGCTTTCATGCAGGAGTGAGGACCCCTTGCTCTAGTAAGTCACCATAGACTCACAGAATAGTTTGGTTTGGAAGGGACCTTAAAGATGATCTAGTTCCAACCCCCCTGCCATTCCGTCAGGTGAACCACAGAATTTTTATTTTATAAATCACTATTATTCTGTTTTATCTTGATCCACTTAGGCAAAGATGCTCAAACATCCGCATAAGTATCAGATGCCATTTGGCAGCATTTTTTCTCCCTCTCAAGTGCTACACTGCTACAGTAATAGAAGAAGTGCACAGGCATCAGAAAAAGCATTCAGGTGTCCAGGCTCCTGTGCTGTTAAATGCCATTCCCTGTCTCTTATAAGGAAAACATGATAAGCAAGATAGATCTTTCCACTGGACTGGATTCAGAGCTGGACCACTGTGGCTATAATTAGTGTTTATATCAGACAGTCTCAAACTGTGCCATAATTAAATATTTTGGAAACAGGTGTCTGCCATCACACTGTGTGCTCTGTTTTCTGCAATGTACAGCTGGTTTTCCCTCTTATCTGTTTTCTCCCTTTTTCCCTCTTGTGACTGTTTCATTATAATTCAAACAGGAGTTATTTTTGATCCACAAAATAAGAAAAATATGCTTGGATCAGACTAGAAGCTGCCATTCATGGTTTAAAAATACTGCAGTCTAAATATTATATAATACATCAGCACATCATGTCTCAGAATCAAAATCTTGAGTTTTTCAGAAGCCTGAAGTGAAATTTCTCCAAAAAACCCACCTTTTTTTCTCAGGATTTTTTTCAAATGTTCCTTCTCATTCTGAATCTGATTGAAATCTATTTAAAAGACTGAAAAAAACAAGTACACTGAAAATTGCAGGTTTGAACTAACTTCAGCAATCTTAGCTGTTACAACTTCTTCAGGGTCTGATTACTGCTGTGTTTCAGTGTTAGGAAAGCCCCAGGAAGGTGTTTTGTTTCTAGACAAATGGGAATCACCATGAGAATAAATCTTTGACACTGTTGCACACATCATGCCAAGTGGCTCTAAGATGCAGTCCATGAAACTCCCATTGGCCAGGTATCAAATTTTTGACTGGTTAAAAGTCACATACATGCATAAGTGTGTAGATTTGTAGCTATGACCATCAATCTGTAATCTTAGAATCCATGTGTGGGTTATCAGCATAAAGATTTCCAATGTAAATGTGAGAGATGCTAACTCCCTATGCCTTGAGAAGATAAGTGAAATGAGAAATGAAACAGAGCTCTTATTTGACATAGAGCTTTGTGTCCTGTAAAGAAGATGGAGTACCAGAAAAACTGCAGGAGTTTTGTAGAAAGCTGAAGCTGGCTTGCATTCCTCACATGTACACCCATTGAGAAAGATACTGATCGTTTCTGCCACAGCATATTCTATTGGGACACACTTCTTATAGTACAAGTGCCAATTTTGTCTTCATTTATATGCAGCTGGAACAATTTCTTTGACACATTTTGAATATGATAAAAGAACACTACCCTTCTCTTCCAAACTAGTTTGTAAAAACTTTTTACTTAACAGACTTTGTCAGGGCATTGGTTATAGGTTTGTACTCAAAATTTTCATAATCAAAGGCTGAACTACTCTTGGTGATCTGGTTGGTCATACAGTACACTAAAACTAACACTCCATCAGATCCATTGTCTGGCAAAATAAGGGAAAACAACTTTCCCAATCCACAGAATAACAATCCATCATAATCTTCATTAAAATTACTGGTTGTGCAATATCTGCAGGTAGTTGCAGTTAATTACTCATAGAAACATGAAGCTGAATATAGAAAAGGTTGGAACTTCACAGTACTGAGCTCAAGACTGGTATATCACATCTTGTACAGAGTTCTATTGGCAGCCTGTCAGCTATGCCAGCATGGATTGCTCTCCTGCTGGAGCCTGCTGAAGCCATTGCCTTGTATAAAATAAACACTCGCTGGAAAAGGCAGAGAGTTATTTTCTATCCTGGTGGAAAGAACAATGATTTTTAATGTCAGACAATAGCAAAGAAAAGATTCCAGCCTGAGCCTCTTGTACCCCATAAGTGCCCCATCCATCAGGCTTTTATATTTGCTTTACACTAGAGGACCTTTTCAATTCTGCTTTTATTTCACTGCCAAACCACCAAAAGAAAACCCACCCCCAATAAAACAACAACAAAATAACATTTGTAATTCTGAAGTTTTATAGAATAGACAAAGAATTTATTGACACAGTTTAGGGGTTTTTTAAACAACTCTTGCATGTATAGGGAAATCACCAGGAGATTTTCAAAGAATGTTAATCAGAACTAATGTTTAAGAAGTTACATTAGTTACAAGAAGTTACATTATAGAAATGACCAGCACCATCCTTGAACTATAGCACTGACCAGTTTTTAGCCTTTGCTCATCTCTGCAATAAATCCTAGTGTTAGCTGAAAAGTGAACATGCTGCACACAACAGGACCAGATATTATTTTAAGGCAAAAGATGTCATTGAGAAATAAACATGTACCAAAAAATAAGTTAATTTCTACAGATGCTGTTTAAGGTAACCATTTATTATAAATTGCACAAAAGTACTTAGGTGGCTTCATAATACGAGACAATGGGAAAAAAAAAAAAGAGGGGTAAGCTTCTTATGTAACCTAATCCCATTAGAGCAGGTAACAATTTACATGGGGTGAACGTTTGGCTCAATGGGCACTGTTTTTATTTAAAAAAAAAAAATCATAATTATCCATAGTGATACAAGAAGATATTGTTTGTTTGCTTCATAGCCTTGATATAAAAAAATTGCAATGCATTCCGTAAAAATAAAATTTGACCCTTCAAAGGAAGTCATCCTTTTCACTGATTATTTTACATTTATTACTCAATCTATTCCCAAATGGATCATTTGGCACTATTTTAATCTAATACACCATGAAAATTTAGATTGAGATATTACTGAATTGTTTCAGATATCCATTTTTCCTTAAATAATTCAGTCGGTGTCTTTTTGGACAATCTTGATA
This sequence comes from Chloroceryle amazona, assembly GCA_027560015.1. Lineage (NCBI taxonomy): Eukaryota > Metazoa > Chordata > Aves > Coraciiformes > Cerylidae > Chloroceryle > Chloroceryle amazona. Next base: position 117,466 of record JANHFX010002320.1, read on the forward strand.
CTGTGATTAATTAAACTTCAAATATTTAGAATATTTTATGAAACTCACTGAAAGGTATTAGGTCTGAAAGATTTTGATAAATTGCTGCTAAAAGATTCCATCTATAGAAAGAATTGATATTCTTGAACACCCTGACTACAATGATGTTTAATTTGTGTGTGGTGCTAGTGTTGCTGTTTTGAAATTTCCCCTCAAATTTAATTAAAATACTGATCAATTGATATAAATTGTCTGGCTGCATTAACTAAGCACATGTATTCAAGCCTAATTTTTTAAATTATTTATATAAAGACATTTTAAACAGTTCTTTGCTTACTGTTACATAAATATGCTCTATAATGCAAAATTCCATCTTTTTACCAAATTAAAAAAAAAAAAATAACATTGACGATGGGATTTTTTT
>JANHFX010002321.1:0-11346 GCA_027560015.1 Chloroceryle amazona
GGGGGACTTTTTCAGGGTGAGGGTGACAGAGCCTGGCCCAGGCTGCCCAGGGAGGTTGTGGAGTCTCCTGCTCTGGACACTTTCCAAACCTCCTGGATCTGTTCCTGTGGGACCTGCCCTGGGTGACCCTGCTCTGGCAGGGGGGTTGGACTCGCTGGTCTCCATAGCTCCCTTCCAACCCCTACCAGTCTGTGATTCTAGGTAATTACTTCTCCTATATCTACCCAATTTTGGTTTTTCTTCCTTCAAAAAAAAAAACAGAACCAAAAAATAAACAAAAAATACCCCCAAAACCCCAAAACCAAAACACAGACCTGGACAATATAAAAAGCAAATTCTAAAACTGGACGATGAGTGCTCTCTATAGACAGTGCAGCCTTTCAGATGCTGAAAGGACAGAAATGTGTGTGTCCTGCAGGTGGCTATGTTGCCCAACAGACTGCAAGGAATTCCAACTGCAAGGAAAAAGGGATCACCTAGTCATCGAAATTAATTACAAACAACTTCTTGTGGGTTTTGGTCTAGCTTTTCTAGGAAGAACACAACTCCAGGCTCTTCTCCAGCCAGTATTTAAATAAACAAGCACTTCTAAGTTGCAGAACAAGGAGTATGGAGACAAAAAAATAAGGCCAGAACAGCTGCTTTGTAGTGCTTCAGAGATTTGCATAAGTACTGATTTTGGTTCTGACTTGTTCTGGGCAGTTTGGAGAAAAACCTGGACATTGCTGTTAATTATAAGGGTCACAAAAGAAAACAGCCCAATCAACTAATGTTTCGCTTGATTTCCTGCTGACAGTCTTTGGGGACATGATTTGTACAAGGTTTTTAACACAGAGGGAACTATTTGCATTGCTGCCCACTAAAGCATTTAATTAAACTCTCAAGGTGGGGAAAGAACTAGATAAAGAGAACAGGATCACATAAAGATACAGGGAGAGCCAGAGAGGGGAAAATGCTTCTCCTTTTCATCATCACTCTTCTGGTTCCTGGCTTTTTGCTGGCACAGACTTAAACAGCCATTAAAAGGTGTTTTCACTCAATGCTACAAATGCTGTTCTTAAGCTCTACTAACTCAGCAACACCCACTGTGTGTACCCAGCTGGGGTAATGTGAATATATTCCCAGGGGCTGTGGCACTGGGTGCCCATAAGGCACCGCTGGTGAACGCAGGATCGCTGCTCCAAACCCAGTGCAGTAACTTGAAAGGACCTTTCAGAAGCAGAGGGTCATTCTTTATGGACTGAGATAATCCCCCTGCCGTGCTTACTTACAATAATGTCCTGTCTGGTTTTGAAAGTGTTGATGTAATAGTTGTAATGGCAATCATCCATCTGCCTCAGGATGGCTGTCATGCAGGCTACAAAAATGCCCTAGAATAGGAACAAAACCTTGGATTAGTTTCCTGCATTAAGCCCTGCAAGTTCAAAGTGTGGCACGTGCTTTCAGAGCTCTGCCTATTCAAATATCACGGATCACAGTCCTCCTTATCTGTGCTCTGCTATCAGGCTGGGTGACTGTTTGGTCTTTTACCCCAAACCAGCCAAGACTTCCTACATTTCAAGAAAGAAGTCTGGGTATAGCTTTCTTTCTCCCCAAGGGCAAGAAAAACACACCCTCAAATAATGTGTACATATATATATATATATATTCCAAGCCTCTTCATCGTATCTTAAAGGTCTTTTCCAGACTAAATGATTCCATGATTTTCTTATTTACTCCAACCAACTGTAGTGCTCATGACTGACATTTATTAGCATTAACTTGACCCGAGAGTTATCAAAAGTAAGATATTGCTATATGTGCCCAGCTCTTGATTTTTCCCTCCTTCTGTACATGAAAGTCTGGGCCAACTAAAAATTACCAACTTGCTTACACCTTCTAAAAGCCACACAGTAGTCAGAAATGCCCCTTAGAGATGCCTCATCCTTTAGCATTTAATCCTACTCAGCCAAGGTGACAAAAAAAAAGCAATTTTTTCAGCAAAGGCTCCTTGTGTATTAGAAACTGCACTGAAACCAAATTCTCTGTGTACAGGGGCCCCAAAGAACTTGAAATCACGGCCAACTGTGACTCAAGTTTCAACTGCTGCTGGAGTAGGACAACTTGTATCCTTAATATCTGGACTCTGAAAATCACCAAAAGCCATGTTTTAGTAGCACAGAAGCCCTGCAGGAAACGGAAAGATGATTTCATAAACCACACACTGCTACACACTGAGATCTCCCAGGAGAATAAATTCCACGATAACAAATGGTAAAGTAATAACTGAAGTAAGTAAGAGGCTCTCACAATGTGTGGGGACTGTCTGCTCATCCCAATCACCGTGCGGTTTATTCTCCGTAGCAGGCGTTCCATGATCAGCTGGATGTGGCCAGCAGTGGGCCCCTGGGGACAGTCAGAAAGGAACACTGGAGACAATTCTTCATCTAGACTGTCCTACAGAGTGCTCCCTGTGTGGGAGGGCTGCCCTGACAGTGGTTAGTTATTAGAGGATGCTAAACAGGAGATGTAAACCACATGAGCAATCGATTCCAATTCTGCAGGTATACATCTGTGGAGAGCTGGCAGAACTGATCTGTACCTGAGTTCCCAGCTTCATCAGCTGGTCCTGGCACAGTTAAACTGAAGTGGGTGCTTTGATTTGCCTTCGTTTTCCCTGAACAGCCTTTCAGTTCAAACTTTCTTTTCACAGTGACTTAAAATCCATTTCCATGGCTGTATTCTGCTGACTGAATAACAATCGTTGCTCTTCCTTCATAGCAGAGAAAATGAGAAACCAAGTACTTTTATGACTTGCTCCAAACAATTCAACAAGCCACCAAAGTAGTTGGGAAGAACACTGTTGCCCCTGGAAAGGAAAATAATTGCCTTTTTTACTGTAGTGATTACCACTAATTCAACCTTTCTTTGTTCCTTTTACTCCTTACAGCTACTCCACGGTGCAAAGAGATTCAAACAACTACACAGCAATGCAACATGACTTCCACAACCATCACAACTTTGTCATTCTTTAAAGACTAAGTTGTGAACATTTCTTTGCCTGTTAACTTCTCAAAAGAATAATTAACCTTAATTTGCACCCCTGACAGCTCATGCTCACCACATCTTTCCGATCCAGGACTTCAAGAACACTGCTCAGGAGCTGTGACGAGGCTTCGTGGTCCGGCTTGTTTGAGTTGTCATCCAACTGGCCACTCAGCTGGTCTACCAGTAGTGTCATAAGAGCTTCTCTGCATTCTAGATGATCAAACAGAGCACCACATCTTGTTGGTCTCGAGAAGCTCTTTGGTGTTCAGTATATACAGGAGTACCACACAGTCTGCTCGTAACTTTATCTTGGACACCAAAACACGCTAAAAACTCCACCTGAGTTTGCAGTAACTGGCCAGAGAGAGTCATAAATAACCTATAATTATATGTATTGCATCACATAGTGCCCTCTCACCTTCTGCCTCCTTGATCAACACGTTGGATCAGGATCCTACGGTATTAGGCATTGTATAAAGGCCGAACAGCAAGAAAACTTTCAGTCATTCCACAGCAAGCAGTATTTCCAGAGATAGCTGCATTTAACAGGAGACTGCCACTGATGGGACTCGGCAACTTGAAAGACATTTTCTTTTTGAAGGGTGTGTGGCCCCATCCAGAGACTTCAATTTGCTACTTACCCAACTGCTTAAACAGATCACTCTCCACTATCTTGGTCATGCAGTTGAGCTTCTGCCGCACCAGCTGGTTGTCGGGAATACTTTGGATAAACTTGCTGAAGAGCGTGCTAGGGTGTAAACCACAAAGTAAGGAGACCATCAACATTTTCACCCAGCATGATTCCACCCTGCACTGAGACTGTTGTGCACCCAGGTGACTCAAACACTTTTGCCACTGTGTGGACATGTTACTCGTAAGTGGTCTCCAGGCAAATTACTGTGGAGCCCAAACTTCTTTTCCAAGAAGCTCAGCACAGGACTTTTACTAAAACTAGACAGAATTCAGAAACTACAGGCTGAAACCTCTGGAAATGAAGTTGGTGTTGCAAGACACAGTAGATACATCACAAAAGCTTGTAAATAGGCAATACTATCAGCCCTCCAGCACGAGATAATTATACTTAGTTTCGTACAAAAGGAAAGCAGAATTTTGCCAAAGCTCAAGCAGATCACTGCTGAAACTTGAAACACTGGTACATACAAAGGCAAGAGCGTATCCTTCCAGATGCCCCTTTCATCAGGACTGATGACTCATTTCCATCTGAGATTCCATTAAATTAAATTCCACATACATTTGTTGTCTGTCTACTGTCTACGAGCAAATTATTTGTGTCAGGAGGAGGCATGGCTGGGAGGGTCTGGGCAAAGCTACCGATGCCAAGGAGCAGAAATCCACACAACATTGTGAATTTCCTCAATAAATATGACTTTTCTTTTCCTGAGCAAGGCTGTGCCTTTGGCACACATTTCCAGTTACCTCAAATGCAATCATTAAGAACTGGGGGAAACTCGCACGACAATTCAATGTATCACTTCCCAGACCTCAAAGTTGGGTTTTCAGTAAAAATCTCCAAGTGCCTAAGAAAAAGCAGTTGAGGTGCATAGATCCCTTTGAGCTAAACTGCCTTCCTCAAGTTCTCACACAGTATGTGCATCGTCAAGTCCTAATCAGAGAGGTGATTTTTAGGAAAGCTACCAAAATTCTTCCCAACAGACAAGCTGGGTTAAGAGGACAAAAAAAAAACCAACTTAATAAAGTTACCTGAGCTCAGCAGGGTCAAATACTAATTTGACATCATTTATGATGCTTGGCAAATACTTTAAAGCCGCACCCTGCAAGAAAAAAAACCAAGCAAGGCGATGAAACACACATGGAAATGGAGCTAGATGAGCCAGTTCCCTCTAAAAGGGTGGAAAGTCTCTACAACTCCACCCAGAGCTCACATGAAAAACCCAGTTTTTGTCAAAGAGCAAGTATCAGGACACCTGAGAACTGGCTTAAGCTCAGATTTATACATCCAGCAATCGCACATCTGCCGCGCGGAGCGGAAAAGGTGAAGGTAGGAGGATTTATGGCCAAGTTCTTCCGTTTCTGCAAACATCCTGCACTTCCAGGGATGAAAATCCTTACAGCATGACAGGAAAAGTCAGTTAGTCACTAGTCAGGTAAGTGGACTCACTGTTAACTGGTCAGTTAAGTGGACTCAGTGTTCTGCACACTTCAGCATCACCCTCAAGCCTGGTGTCACTGGTTGAAGCATCTACCACACTGCAGCAAATTAACCCTTCGCTGGCTGTTAGCTTTCATCCTAGCAGGTGCTGAAGGGTTTTCAGCAAAGCCACAGCTCTCATCTTCCCTTGATAAACTTTGGTGTTTAAATATTCCTTCCGTGCCACACGCGATTCGTTAGAACAGACACTCAGAGGTGGTGTGACTCATCTGAATGGGGTTTACGTGCCTCTGAGCTTGTCCCTTTTTTTGCCCACTCCTCCCCAACTGCATCAGCTGATCTAATAAAAGATATTACAACCTCCTGCAAATTACACATACCTTAATCTTCACAGCCTCCTCTAAAGGCCTGTCCATGAGGACATTGAAGGAGAGGAACAGCTTGCGGATTGCATCAGTAAATTCATCCCCATCTTCACTTTTCCCATAAAACCTACAAGGGACAGAAAGAGCTCCTTATACACATCAGTCTAGGCTAGCGGGGTCACAGAAGCTGAAAGAAGATTTGATTTTATTTTTCCTCCCGTGGAACAACATCTTAATGCAATCTCCTTCTACAAAGACACGAGTAGAAAAACAGCATCCGGGATTCCATGGTAATTTCCTGCTGAAATCTAAGGCAAAAGCTGCACTTTCTAAACAGCTGCTGCATCGAATTCTGCTTGGGTTGCAGAATCAAGTAGCTCATTCTGGACTAAACAAAAAAGCCAAAATGAGCACGAGGAAAGGATTCCAAACATTCACTGGAAATCTTTGAAAAGCTGAAAGTGGCGATGCCACTGACGTCCCAAAGGAGACCTAAGGATGGCAATGACCTTGGGCTCACCTCAGGTACAATATTCGTGACTGAACAATGAATCGGAACAGGTACTTCAAGGCTTTCAGAGCAGCAAAGAGCAATTCAGTCTTGCTGGAGTCATCAGCATTTCCCACGTAACAGTTCAGCACTTTGGTGAGTTTCCTTTGGAAATAAAACAAAAAGCAGAACAAAATACAGACAAGGTTAAGTTTTTGTGTAAGTCCAGCTTCCTTATTCCAGAGAAGAACCACAGCCTAATAAATAGATAACAGACAGGAGTTCCTCCTCACAGCCTATTTCCTTCTGAAATCCTTGCCTTCATGGGATGCCAGACTTTCACAACCAGTTCATGAATTCTCAGAAAAGTCTACAATTCTTTTTCTATAAGTTCCAACTTCCTGATCTGTTTTTCTTTCTCCCTAAAATGAAGTGTTCAGGAAGCTGGAAAACCCATTACTACTGAAAGCAGATTGACACCTTCTCCACGTGGTCACATCCTCACGTGTGGAGCACAAAGTCCTCCTGAAGCAATAATTACTGAGCGCTTTGAGAACTGTGGACAGAAGTGGCATAAACACATTATGAGTATTTGCTCTGTAGCCTCTGCCAAAATCGGAAGACCAGGATGTTCCCCGAGTGCTACGGCAGCTAAAATTCAGGGGAAATCCTCTTCTCTGTATTAAGCCACTCACAGCACACAAAGCGGTGTATGAGGGATAGCCAAGCACGCAACAGCCTTTGCACTTGGGCTATTTGCCACCCCACCAGCAGCCAATTGCCTGCTGTGTCAAATTCTGGCACGCTGGAGCACACCAAGGAGGCTGTATAATAATTACAGTCCACTTGGCATGAGGGAGATATCACGTTGTCAAGCTAACCTGAAAGAAAGGCAAGGGAACAACAAAGCTAAGATACAGCGGGTTCGTTAAGCAGAGTCTAAGTTTATTTATAGTGAAGAGAAATAAGGATGATGATTCTTCCATAGGTTACAGGGAAGTGGGAAAAGAAATCCCATGCAAGCAGTGATTGTGTGGCCAGGGAAGGAAGAGGCAACAAAGGAGATGGGCACTTAAGAACTTTGTGAAATTGTGTTTCCTCACAGAATTATCTTTAGGTTGACAGCCATGAGAAAAGGCTGAATAATCGGGAGTAGGAAGAGAAGAATAGGGCAGAACACTCTGGTCTGGTCCGTGCTGCTCATCCTCAGTTTACCAAAACCATCAGTGAGCCCCAGCCTGACCAACAGCCTGGGGCTTTGCAGTTACTGATACTTACACATATGCCAGGGTTGCACTGAAGTGCTTGTAAATATAAGTTTCAAGTACGGCGTTGAAATGCTGGAACTTGATGTCTCCGATCAAAGAAATTATAAATACCTGCCAAAAAGTCAAAAGGAAACAGATGTACAGAGCCGCGCGACCTCGGATTCAGACAGAGCTCAGTCTCTAATTGCGTGTCATTTATCTCGCCGGGTCATAGGTTTGGTTTGTTTGTTTTTCTAATCACATTAATGCCACAGATAGTGATAATTTGTATTCCAATAGTGACTGAACTATTGTTGGTGTGTGCTCAGAGGGAAGGCAGGTGACCGCAGCATTTGGCTGGAGGAAAATCCTCAGGATAAAGGGAGCTACTGCAAGAGAACAGCGGTGATACAGGCAGCAGCGCTACTCACAGTCTGCATGGGATGCTGCTGCAGCACAGGTTAGGTAGGCACAGAGCTGCTGAAGGCTGGTTTTTAAAGCTAAGGCATTACACTTTTCAAGCTAGAACTCAAGATTCTGATGATTTATACTCATAGCAAACACCCAGTCCCATTACTACAGTGACAGGTATTAGAGCCAGGACGTTCCGTGCCTCTATATTCACTCCTCCAACCAACGTCAGCTGGATACATCTGACTTGGTGTTGCTCCCTGAACTGCCAGGTATGTATTTGGTGACCAGCATGAAGCCCACAGCTTTGTCACTGCACAGCACAAAGCCACCACCTTCCATGGACACACTGAGCAGCTTGGCCAAAGATGCAAAAACTCCTTCTGAAGTCTGTTACTCAGTTATTGCAACCCCTCCATACAGGCTGAGAGGAGCAGTCACCCCCACTGCCTAAATACTGGGTTAGGAATTAGGGTGCAGAGGTTCTGTTCCCACCACAGCCACAAATCCTCCACCCTCATGAGCCTGAAGAATCATTTCACTTTGTGCTCCAGAGATAATGTGGCTTTTCTCTTCTGTAAATAGCCTAATGCACAGAGTTATCTGAAGAAACTCTTATAAATAATTTAAACATGCATTACTGTTTTCATTGTGGTTACTAAAAAGGTCAATGTCATCTCAGTCCTAGCTCCTGAAAATGCCTTAAGTGTTGAAACATAATTTATTTCTCAGAGCAAAATACCAATCGCTCATCTAAAGGAAGCATCAGGAACAGACTGGAAATGTGGCTGAAAACCAAACACTTTAAACCCGCAAATGAAGACTCACTCACCAGTGCATCAAACACAAGGAAGTCATAGGTTTCATCTTCTGACATCTCCATCATTATGTTGAAAAGTGCATCAAGGGTGTCTTGCAAAAACTAGAGGGAAAAAAAAAATAGTAAAAAGGCAGGAAAAAAGACAACTAGTTCTGGAATCCCACAGCAGAGTCTACTCTTTTGGGTCATTTTTCCCCTTCCAGCCTGCCCAGCTGACCTGTAAAATCTGCCCATGCAAGAAATTTTGAAAAAGGCTCTTAGCCATGCATTCATTCACGTGCCTGTGACGATCATCGCGCTGTCCTTCCTCACTACAGCAAGGAGAAGCTTTTCTATTCAGCTTGGAATGGTCCCACTTTTCTGTTCTACTGCCTTTTTGTTGAGCAAGAGACCTGCTGAATACACTTAATTCTGGACACAGAGTTTACGCTTGCACTGGGACAAACCAGCCACAGCCACTACTGAAGCTGTGACATTTGACATAAGACTGCTTTGCATTAACACAGCATCCACTTCAGTTGTTCAGCAGTTGAAGTCAGACCACGACCTTGCATAAATCCCAAAAGATCCACACTGGGAACCCTAGGAAGTCTTACTTCCTACACCCTTCAGCAGACTATTTTCTGTGGTGCTTTCCCATGGAACTCTGGCTACAAGCTCTTGGGGCTTTCTCTGCACTCTGTTCCTAGACCCACAGCAAGCCCCTGTCCACAAAGAAGGCCTAGAGCTGCTACTGAAAATTAAAAGTTAGGCTTGAAATCCACCTTCTATTTCATAAGGATACAGGGGAGAATAAAGTCACCACTCTCTCTTCTAGCCCATTATAGAGACCTTTTGGGGACAACACCAAGCATGTACACAAGTGTTTGCACAGCAAGGAGACTCCAATATCTATGCATACCTTTACAATTTCTCCTCCTTCCACCTCCATGAGCTTCTTCAGGTTGTGAGCGATGTTCTGAGAGTTAGAACGCCAGTTCAACAAACCCAGCAGGTCAACTAGCAAGGACAGAACATCAGCAATTAGAAACAGATTACAAGGCTACAGCTGACGACTTCTGCATTGTTTAACAGGCAAGAAGTGCTAGAGGTCACTTTTAGAATCAGCTTACATGGAAAAGCCACGCTGATGTACAGAGTATTACCTCGAGATGGTTCTTTGGTCTTGGCAAGGAAGTTAAGTTTTGCTATGCATGGCAACCTTGGTGCCATTTGACAGCACGAGGCGTTTGGGAGACAATTTTGCAGGCTCCTCATTCACTCGAGAGCAGGTATCTCGGGCCAGGGATTTTATTAGAGTTCAGGACTTTTCTTACTACTGCTTGTGTTTAATTTAGAGCAGCCTCTTGGAGATGTCTCTTAAAATTGAAACCTCTTGTATAAATGTTACTGAGCTGCTTATCACAGTCCTGGGACAGCCCAGGACCTCAAGGTTAGGTATGAACTACAGTTGAGGCTTCACACGCATCTTCCATGTTAATGAAATACGTACATACCATCTCTGTGCTGAAACTAAACTCATTTACTACCTTCACAGCCAAGAATAGGCACAAAACTTCCCAGCCTTGACAAAAAATGACACATTCAGAACCAGAGGCCACGTGCAGAAGGGCAGAAAAAATGCAAACTCACTTGGCCTGCACATCAGACAGGATAATGCAAATCAGATTCTGTCCTCGGGCACATGGATGGACCGGGTCAGCACTTAACTGAAGCTGGAACTTTGAGCTCACGCCCATCTCCCAGCAGCTCCACCTCGATGGAGGCACAGCTTGTGTCATCTTCACGGGCACCTTTCCCAAAGCCTGGGAGCATGTTACACCAAGAGCCTTACAGAGCTACTGGAAATCTCACACCATTTACCAGCACATACTCTATTCTTTCACATCGTGCTGCATTGTGACCTCTCTGGCAGCACGCAAAGCAGAGTTGACACTTAACAGCATTCTGAAGAGTTCAGTCTCAATTCCTACATCTCTCAACAGGCAGAGGAAATAAGGTAATGAACCTTAAAACACTTATGATTCTCTAAGATATTTACTGCCACTGACAGGTGCCACTTCTATACAGGTCGACAAACCTGTTCCATTTAACAGAGGTAGTTTGGATAACAATATTCTTCTAACATGTTCTTAGTGGCTGCCTAAACATCTTCACAGCTTGTGCTGGCAACGTGCTGCCAGCAAGGCTGGGACTGGGCTGCCGTTAACACGCGAAACAGCGAGATGAAAGCTCAAGCACAATGCCCACACATGCCGTGATGCTGGAAAGCTTGCAGAAAGAAAAGTGCCCTCTCTGCTTCAAATACTCAGCAGGATACCCCTGGGCTGCTAGTGCAAGAAGCAAGACCTACCGTTCTGGGTGAGTTTGGTGGAGCAGATCAAAGTGGCGATCTGGAAGCTGTCTTTTGTACTGTCTTTAGTGGGGGTGAAGTTGGCTAGATGGTGCAGATTTTTCCCCGAGGGGGCCTCCTTCTCTTCTATCTCCGTTTTGGTACAAGGAAGAGTTAAATAACATTTAGCATCTTCCATTTTCTTGTTATCGCCCTGTTGGGTAAATGCAGCAAAGACAAGGGTGAGCTCACCTCATCTGACCTCTTGCAGTTCCCATCCGCAGACACACTTGGACACAGTGATGGCCAGAGGGGGGATTAAACACCTTTTCATTTCTATAGCAGTTTACTCACAAAAATCACAGAATCACAGAAAGTTAGGGGTTGGACCTTGAAAGATCATCGAGTCCAACCCCCCTGCCAGAGCAGGGTCACCCAGAGCAGGGCCCACAGGAACAGAGCCAGGGGGGCTGGGAAAGTCTCCAGAGCAGGAGACTCCACAACCTCCCTGGGCAGCCTGGGC
>JANHFX010002321.1:11389-23378 GCA_027560015.1 Chloroceryle amazona
CTGGAGCTGAGGGGCCCAGAACTGGACACACCATTCCAGAGGTGGCCTCAGCAGGGCAGAGCAGAGGGGGAGGAGAAATAAATCCATCAGTGAAAGCAGAGCTGAGGGCAACTTATGAAAGAAAAACCCCATACAATTTCAATGATTGTCTTATTATTATAGAAAAATGATTAAAAATTTCTGCAGTGATGACATTTACATTGCTAGGAAAAAAAAAACTCATCCAAGAGAGCTGTCTGGATTAGTTAAATAAAAGAGATGACTGCAAATGCCCCAGCTACCTTGTAAACAATCAAATTGTGTTTGCCATCCTGCAGCGTTGTCCCGTCTGCATTCATCAGCTTCACAAAGCTCATGCCAAAAGCTCTCTCAGACTTATCTCTAGCTGCAAACAGAAAGAAAATACCAATCTTTATTAGGAATCATCTCCTTCCTGCCCATGCTATCTGCTAACTATCTGCGGCCACTTCTTTATTTGATCACATCACACAGTAATAAGGTGGAGCCAGAAAAGCTTTGCGACCCACGGCAGAGATCTCCTCCTTTCCCTCTCACCTCAAGGCACTCAGCCAGCACCTGCAGCTACAGGAAAAAAGGTCCTGTCTGGAGCATCTCTTGCTGCATCACTTTACAGTTCATTGTGCTGCTAGGTGGACGTGTGTAATTGTACAGACATTTTGGTTGGGATTTTGCAGATCCCAGAGTGTGTCACTGCATCTCCCAGATATCTTAAGGGATTTGTTTTTTGAGAGCCTTTCAAGGGCTTAATCTCACAGTATTGATCTTGTTCCAGGGCTCTGAAGTCATTTGATGACACTTCTAGCTCTTTCTCATTAGCCTTTCATTAACCTAATTAGAAATCCACCTATAGCAAGACCCTCAGAATCCAGCCAGGCCTTGCACTGAATTTTCTGAAGGCCTTGAGTTAAGAACAAGTCTGAGAAGCCAAAGCAGCAGTAAGCACTGACAGTTGTCTTTCACAGGGCTAACACATTGTTCCATATCTAATCCCAGTTTTAGAACAAAACCAGCATCAAGCTTTTTATTAAGGCTGTAACAAGTTCGAATTCTTTTTTCTTTGCTTACAAAAAAAGCCACAACACTGGAAAGAAATGGAAATCCCAGAATCATTCAGGTTGGACAAGACCCCTGGGATCATCGTGTCCAACCCTTCAGCCTACTCTACAGGTTCACCCCCAGACCATATCCCCCAACACTGCATCGAAGTGATGCTTAAACACATCCAGGGATGGCGACTCAACCCCCTCCCTGGGCAGCCTGTTCCATATCCCACCAAAGCCAGTGCTACACTTTTGGTAGCTACTCAGAAAGTGTCAATGAGAGCAGGGAGAGCGCAGTGCCCTGCGGACCCTCTCTGGTGACACTTACATTCCTGTGACGACCGGTGACGGAAGGTGAATCTTAAATGGCAACGACTGACTTCTTCTATGGCGATGGACACCTGCGCACGACACTACAATGAGAAACGCAGCACCAGCTTCCTCTGTCTCCAGACAATTTACAGGACATTCTGTTGCTGATTTTACATTAATTCTGGTTTCTACAGAAAGGAAGCGAGGCTGTAAAGAACACACTCCTACCTTTACGGTTTCGTACCAGCAAGGTTGCTTGACTTGGTAATAAACAACAGACTTGTATTCGGAGACGCCCTCGTAACCAGCACCGGGATGGATAGCTTTCTTTGGACAAAAAGACAAGGGGAAGGAGGGGAAAAGAAAAGGTAAGGTCTAGAATGAAAGCAAAAAGTATCTTGGGTCAAACATTTTCAGAATGAAAGCAAAAACTGTCTTGGGTCAGACATTTTTAGAGCGCGTAACTGTCAGAGGTACTCGAAGTCTGTGTGTCACAGTCAGGGGAACTCAACGCATGGCAGCTCTCCTGAAGTTTTACAGAATCTCTAACAGTTTGCTCACATCTCTTATTCATTAAAAAAAGATAAATTAATCAGTGAGTGTTGCAATTTGGTCACTGAGATCACCTCTAATATCTCTTGTTCATTGTCGCACGGTTCTTGCTTACAGGTGATAAATGAGATCCTCTGGACCAGAGAGATCACCTGGCAAACCCAGCAGCCTTGTGACCTCCTGCCAAGGCCATCGTACCTCTTGGAGATTTCCATCTTCATCGTGTACAGACATGGTGACTTCTACATTCTTGGGAGTCTTCTTCTTCCCTTTGTCAAACTCCCCTTGTATCAGGGTGACATAGATATCATTGCGAACATCACCTGAAATTCAGAGTGCTCAGTGAGATGATTTTCTCATCCAGACAGTTTTACAGGGTAACACTTAACATCCTTGGCCACCACGTCACCCTCAGCATCATCTCTGCCTTTACTGATACCAGCTACTTAACAATAGCCAACATCACACCATTGCATCTTCATCTCAAATGATACAAAAATCTTCTAAATCTTCTTTTTCATAAACCTCTGTCTTTGTGTAACTTAAAGAAAACCAACATAAAATGAGCTCTATAGGGCCAAATTTCCTTCGAATGGATTAAATAGAGCAGGAATGTAAAGGAGTTTTCAGATAACTTCAGAATGAATCTGTTTGTAGCAGATACTCCAGAATTTCAGCTGTCTCCCTCCCTCCATGGAAGTGTAGAGGCACGGGGGACCTACCAGGAAGGATTATCTCAGGGAATCCCATTTTGCGAGCCACAGCCGTTGATCTGTCTACAAGGTGGGAAAAATCCTTTTGAACCTGTGCTAGATCACCAGGAAGCAGTTTCAGGGAGACCCAAAGACCTAAGAAAAGAAAATTAACACCTGTTTACTGGAGGAAAAAAAAAAAAACAAACAAAAAAACCCAAACCAAGACCAAACAAAGCAAAAAAAAAAAGTATGAAAACATGAAATTTTATCCGATGCATAACATGTGATCTCCATGCAACCATGACTTAAATATCCCAAGCTGGTTCTCACTTGCCCAGTTCTCAACCCCTACTGCTAAACAAGACCTTACTGGGCAAGCAGATCCTCTGAAGTTAAACGCAAACTTTCTGAGACGAATCCACCGGCGTATTTGAGTGAAGGGCAGACACACAAGAGAGCAGAAGAATCCTGAATGCTGCACTTCAAACCCAAAGCCACTGAGAATACACCCAGCCACGTTCACTTATTTCCCTGTAAAGAGTTTTATCTTAAAAATATCGCATTACTAGCAAGGAAGTCATCAGCTAGAGAAGCTGTTTTCTTGCGAGTAAGAGGAGCTTCTGGTTTTATCTTTTTTGGTTTGTTTTTTTACTTTTTTAGCTCCCAGTGTGCAGGGGTGACAGACATTACAGAGACTACGTTTGGCTCGGGGAAGGTAGCAAATTCCAAACGTAAGCTTTGATCTCTGTTTACTTTCCCCTGTAAGCAAGAACCCTTCCCTGCAGCAGGCTTGTACATCAGCTTCTCTCCTGACTGCTGTACCTTGCCCTTTATGATTCACTTCCTTTGCAGCGATGACTTTGTTGAAGACAGAAGTGAGGGGCTCATTTTCTCCGATCACATGGGAAGTTATCAGTGGGGACATGATTAGCTGTCGCTGTCTGATGTACGTCTCCATGGCAATCCTGAGAAGAACAACAATAGAGACCAGGAAGCAGACAAACATCAAGCATGGGCTCTGCAAGAAGAGGGCTGGCCGACAGCCGACTGCTTTCCAAAGATATTTATTTATTTTATATATAGATTATATTTTTTTTTTAAGGATTCCATGGGAATTTTTGATTCTTCACATGCACCAACCCAGCAGAAATACATCTGTACTCTCAAAGGAGGAAGCAGATTGCAGTGCTAGCTCAAGCTTAGGATAACTAACACTGCCTTGCACTCCCATCAGGTGAGCTCAGCCCTGTCTTCAGCCGGCCCTCAGAGCTGTCCCTCAAAGACTGCATAGATGAACTATGTGACTAACGATTGCTGTGAGATCACACGAGGGATGAACTTATCCCCAGGCACAAACACATCTACTGAGCCTTGGATCTTGAAATCGTCACTCCTGCACGCACACCAATAATGAACCAAAGCATAGCTAAAGTGATGCTCCCAGGGTCTCCTCATCCTTGTAGAGGTATCCAGGTTTGGATCCAAACTCAGCCTCATTAGACCATATGGAAAATAGGGAGGGGGGTAATTAAAAAAGGTAGCAAATATTAATCTGCCAAGGAAAAAACATCCTTCTTTGCAGCCTTTCAGGCCCTGAAAGTGTAGGAGAAAAAAAAACAAAACAAAACCAGACAACACCCCACACAATCACCCCTGAAAATACCTTGCAGTAACAAACAGCTGCCCCAAATGGATTGCTGTATTCAGGGCTGTAACAACACGGCTGAGTCTACCCAAACAAGCTTCATTTTAGTGACTCTCACGTGCTGAAAGAGCAAGCAGGCAGCACACACAAGTCTAACTAGCAATACAGAAATGCAAAACACATCAGGGCTTGAATATCTTGGCCAGAAAGAGGGAGAAATCCTTTTCCTGTTGTCCTCTGACTCATCCTTACAAGGTAATCTGGGAAGTTAAGAGGCAGACAACACAGAGGGTACCACCCAGGAGGGACAAGGTGGAGTTGTGCTCTCTATGCTCAGGTGTTTCTGAACATCTTGCCCCTCAACCCTCTCACAGTTATGAGGGTCACATCTCCCCCCAGACCCCACAACACAACTTCACACTGTGCTCTTTTCCTACCTCAGATGATACGGGTGCCCAGCAATTTCAGCTGCATCACCAAAACTCCCTAAGCAATTTAGCTTGTGATACAGACATGTAAACCAAGGGGAACAAAGGCTTCAGAGGACTGACAGCAATCTTTTCCTTCAAAGAGCTGACTGCTGCCCTCAGCTAATCTATTAGCAGAGATGTTGGTACTCTGCCAGGCTCCCATACAAATCTGTCCTTCTCCAAAGGACAACTGCTTTAAATAAGCCAGATATGTGATGAACTCTGTACTTACTGCTGAAATGGAATAAAGTGTTGCTTTTCCTCGTCGTCCACCTTTCCATGTATGATATCAGTGATGTCCATCACTGCAATGACAAGTTCAGAGCACAGTTTTCCCCAGTCGCTACAGGCTACAGAGAGAACTTTTTCCTATCAGAATGGACACAATTGCTAATTTGGGGCCAGTGCCACTCCTGACAGCAACAAAAAGCACCGCTCATCTGACATTATAAAAAGCACCTTCTCGTTGCTGCCTAAGTCAGCCTATGGTAGTGACCATGAATATACCCTCCGATAAAAAGCAGGTGGGACTTGGGCATTTCAAAGCAAAAGCAAATATGCTTAGATTTCAAATGCTGATTATTCTGGAACTGTTTTCCGACACAAATTTCCAGCCAGTTTCTTTATGAGAGATCACAGGAATTGAGTGTCTCATTCAACAAGGCTCCTTTAAAATCTCCAGCTTTATCCCATTAGGCATGAGGAGCAAATCCCTCTCTTGACAAAGAAATCTACTGCACTGATGGCAGCCCATTATCTTTGTAGGGGGTGACAATACAGAACAAGTGACCAGCAGCAGTATTTCATCTTCATATACAACTGTCAGCAAAAAGTCTCAGAGGGGTACTGTGTACAGCTCAGCACCAGCATCTCCAGTCTGAAGCCAGAGACATTGGCATGAAGAGGTAGAGCACAGAGCACGTGCTTCCCAATTCCCAGCCACTGGGAACTGCTTTGTTCTCCACGGGTTGAATCTGTCCTACCTGCCACGCCAAAGGGCCTCCGGAGTCCACAGGTATGTTTCTTCCCATCTTTCAGCTCCATGTGCCCCACCCTCACAATCTGACACACCAGGCTGATTTTCGGTCTGATCAGGTCAGAACTGCTTAAATCCTAGAAAGTATTTAACATAAAGTTATATCAACCTGCTTTATGAATGGAAGAAAATAAAGAGAAGTTGTCAGATATAAAAGGAAACCTGCTCTATTTGAGCTGTAGCAGGAAAAAAACCCAACACAATAAAAAAACCAAAGCCAAAACTCCAAAACCACCAGTAATTTTCACCCAGCAATTTCTAAATAACCCATCACCCTTTGATAAGACACCCCAGCAACAGCACTGGAAGGAGAGTAAATGGTGTTAGTTGCCCAAGTGTTGGATCCTGATGACCAGGCAGTTAGTTTGTGCCCCCTTGGCTACTTGTCAGAAGTTATTTCTACTCATGTGTAACTCTTCCATTAATGTCTTGCTGCAAATAACAAACTCCAACACAGAAAAGGGATCAGCAAAGCAATGAACTGAAAACCATCTCCGATCTCAAGCCTCTATTTTCTGTACATTTAGGCTCCAGCAGAGAACTGCTTAATAGGATTTTCAGAACTGCACAGGTGAGCAACACCCACTGAAAGCAGAACTGCAAAATAATACAACTTTACTACTGCTTTGGACTGGCTTATAAAAAAAAAAAAACCACACCAAAAAATGAACAAAAACCAATCCCCATTGCTCTGAGGCTGCCTACACCATCTCAAGTGTCCATGCAAACACCCCAAAATGCCACATGTGATCCCTTCCCTGCTGCATGGGGAGAGGGAGAGAAGCCAAAACTCAGATGCCTGCAGCACAGGGAAGAGTTTCCAGGATGTAAATGCAATAACTTACAGTAAAAACTGCTTGAAGGTTATTTAGTTTCTCAATTTCTTTAGGCATCCCATTACTGCCCCAACGAACCAGGTAATTTTCACTGCAAGTAAAGGAAGGGGAAAAATCAATCAATCAATCAATCAATCAACACCTGACATTCCCATTACCTGGCAAAAGCTTCAAAGCATTTTGATCTTTAAGGACTGTGTGAAAAATTCTGCCAAAATCTTCTATCCCAAAGTGATCCTGCAGTGACTCATTCCAGCCAAGGCAGAAGGCAGGCACCTCAGTTACCTCCCTGTAGAACTCTGCATGTCCACACCTGATAACCTCCGTGATGGAGACAGAGGGTACCTGCCCCATACACGCTTCTTTGATAAAGTTCTTCCTATCTTCCCCTACCAGTACAAGGTGCCCAACTCTTAGGTGTGAACTCACACTGACTTGACAGCAAACCTCACTCATAGACACAACTTAACGGGAAGCAATTAATCAAATGCATCAGATCTGGTGAGAAAAGTAGGAAAATCAAGAACATGAAAAGATCATCTGGGATTTCGACTTCAGAAAACGTGTAAATATTTTACCACCCCACCTGATAAATTTGGAGAGGTCAGGATCATAGAGGCTCATTAACAGCTCGGCATCTTCTCCAATATTGCAAACAAAATTCTTGAAGTTTACGTACAGGCTGTACGTATGGGTTGTGTTGAATATTGGCTGCCCTCGGAGGTCCAAATTCTGTTGCAGGGACTGCAAAGGAGGAGAATACTCCATTAAAAATAAACACCGAAGAATTTGGTTCTGCTGAAGTAGCCCAGTGTAAGAGGAATGTAAAAATACAGTGAGTAATAACTTGAAGAGGACAAGCCAGCAAAAAGAGAGGTACCTTCTCCTCCTGGATCCTTTCCTCAATCCTTTTGGATGCAGTTTCGTGGGACTTGAAGAGAGAGATCGTGCTGGTTTCATCTGGGTCCAAAATGTTCCCGTTATCATCTCGTACCACCAGGTCCAAACCTAGGATCCTGAACAGCACCCAAGTCAGAACACAAAAGAAACGACACCATTTGTAGGAAGCAAAAGGCGATGGGAAGAGCACAAACCACAGCTCAAACTGGGCTGCGCTGGGCAGCTGACGCACGCTAACCCCCTTCCCTGTGATAGTCACATTGCTGATTCTCCTGCCTCAAACTGCTTACCCTCTATTCTCCCATTAAAGGGAAAAATAATTAGTCAGGTAACTTAATTCTAAGATGACATCTCCTTTGTCTTGCTTAAAGGTGTTTTTTTTTTTTAAAGAAAACCAACCAAACCAGTATGTGTTATCTATCGAGCTTATGGATTATGGCTGGTTATTATTCTTTGCCATAAGCTTTCTTGTTAATTGACTTATTTGACCTGAATCAAGTCTGACAGGCAGATAAATGAGTTCTGGAGACAATCTCTGTCCTGTACAAACCAATGGAACTCGGAGCTTTGGTGTCCTACAGAACTGCATTACTCAGCTGCTGATAAAGCAGTTTATTTCATCACCAGCATCCAAACCCTGGCTCCAGCCAGCCAGGCACAAATTGTGCTCCATGGGAAACGCCATCACGCGCCAGCACTTGTGTGGAATTAAGACAGGTAAGGTTTGCTGCCAAGTCAGAGAAATCGCTGGCATGTGAAGAACCAACTGCTACGTGCTCACCTGCCAGGCCAGTCACGATGTGATGGGGACTGAAAGATGTAACTGTCCCCTTTCCAATGGAAAAGGTATACCTCAGTGCTCCCCTTGCACAGTCGTTTGTCCCATTCTGTATTAACAGCCTTTACTGGGAGTTGGGGCTCCCCTGCCATCAAGACACAGTTTGGAGTTTACCTGTTGCCATAGTCAATCTTGGCAGTGACCTTCTTCTTGAGCTCGGCCAGCTCATCTTTGGGAAGGGTCCCAGACAGGATCTGTGACCGCCACTCGATCAGGCTGTACGTCAGCTGCTGGACGTGCCGGAACTGCGTGGTCTTGTTATCCTACGGGAAAGGAGGGACCATTTTAAGCTAGTGACAGGCTGACAACAATGAGCTCAGCAAGCCTCCTGAAAAACTCATCTACTCTACGAGTTGTATTTAAAACTACCCAAGAAACTGGCACTACATGGACACTACAAGATTAGACCCACGGAACAAATCCCCCTGTATTTTGCACTGCCAAGCTTTAAGTGTCTCAAAATTTGGGGTCTTCACCTTTTCCTCAGGACATTATTTCAGAAAAACCTCACAGAAAAAAAAAAAAAAAGACTTCTGAGGCAAAAATCTTTCATTGCTTTTAAAAGTCTTAAAGTGATAGCAAAACTGTTATCAACCTTAATTAATGAAAATATTTCTCAAGCTATTTAGTGGTCCCACCCTCATAAAAATCAGTCACACACCTAGACATCTCCTTCCTATTGTTTCAGACTCCAAGGCTGATGCTGTGATTCAAAAATAACTATGTGGTAAGTTACTATATTTGCAGCTATTCCATGCTTAGATAAGTAATTAAGCCTATAAAGTGCCAGCAAAACCATTTATACCATTCCAAAGGGTAACCAGGTCCCATCCTCACTTTGCCACCAGTTCCTAGGGTGATCCTGACAACCACCACGTGTCAAGTGCAGCTCATTTTCAGATGGAAGTGTTACAGATCAAAGGACTTCAGAGTTTCTGGTTATGCAGCTCCAGAATGACTGCCAAGAGGTTTTTGACTGCGTCTCACCCAGCAGGAACTGGGCAGGGGTGGACTGCTGGGACATTCAAGCAGCAGCTCACCGGCATCTGCAGCAATGCTGTTAATGTTTAACTACCATCCCCAGCAGAAAGGCTCATTTCAATTATTTCCCCATTCTTGTCTCCACACAGAACAAGAATGATCCAAACTACTCCAATTTGCCCCCTGAAAACACAAATCTCATGGGAGCTATCAACAGCCACCTCCAGACAGATACAGGCGAACGCAAAGGGGCCGACAGAGGTTAAAGGAGTCTTTTGGTTTCTATAGGGAAGATATTTAGGGATGTATTTAGGAAACTAAGAGAAAAAAAGTGTGTTCTTGAGTAAAAAATAACTGCAAAGAGAAGGGAACTTGTGTTTGCCTTCAGGGAAACACAGAGCAGACCTCAGCTTGACAGCTAAAGCTGAGTTATCTCTATGGTCGCTTAGATGAGCTGACTCCTACTAACTGAACTACATTAAACACCCTCACCCAATTTACTATTTATTTTGCAGGGGAGCTACATCCACTGGTGCAATGCTTGTTGAAAACCACAGAAATTAAAGAAGTGAAATGAAACGCTGCCAAATAAATAATGCCCCTTCCCCATGGTTCCTTTTTCTCCTCAAATACCTCCTTCCCCCTTTAGCTTTTTTTTTTTTTTCCTCCTTTTTTCTCTTTATACATACTGCAGGGGAAAATAAAATAAACCCAAATCCATTTCAAACCACAACATTTTCCAAGACTATTTTAAGACTCATATTAGTTAAGCACAGGAACATGAAAGATTTCTACTCTTCAGCAAAATAAGATTGAGGCCAAGAGCCTAAAGTTATTCAGAACAAATAAATAATTAAAAACCCCTATATTCCAGGAAGAAAACTCTCTTCTCACACACTAACACCATCGCATACGGCTTCTTGTTAAGAGGACAGAACAAATTTTTGTGGTTTCATGGCATGCAAACAGACCGTACTTGTGGCCTAGTGAAATCTGCGATAGGAAAGCCTGCTCTGGCAGTGGTTAGAGCCAATTTAAAGCCATCCTCTCTTAATTAAAAGTCTCCGAGCACATACTACGTAGGCTGAACTTGCTACCAACAGAGCAAAAAGCAAATTTGACTCTCTTTAATGTGCCTTCGTAGCCAGCTTCAAAAGAAGGCACTTTGTGAACTCCAGCTGGGTTTCCCTCAGTGAGAACGCACCCACCTCAGCAAAACCACCAAATCCAGAGAGTAAACCTGGGCCTCTGACTCTTCGGAGGTGACTGTCACGTGGCCGAGGCTACTAAACAGATTTAGGATTGGAGAGTGTTGCTCACCACCCTACTGAGAATGAAACAGTTGACCCTGACAGGTCAACTCTTCCTTCCCCCACTGCGCACGGCTCTAATTCTCTTCCCACTCTTGGTCTATCCTGCCTGCTTGAGCTGTAGGGGCTCTGGGGTGAGGACCAACTGCTCCATCAGGTACCTGCAATACCTCCAGAAAACCAAGAGTTCACTCGTGCCAAGGACCTGTGAAAACGACATCACGGGTTTCTCGCACAACCGAGCTCCTTTGCTCTCCTCGTACCGGGCAAGACACGCAACAGGCAGAGCAGGAACCCGTATTTCCCAGTGACCTGTGACTCACAAGCAGCCCCCACCAGCTGACACGGTGCTGCCGAGCGTGACTCGTGCCACTCAACGCTTCCTCAGTGCCGTGTCATCACACTGTTATTCAAGAACACCAACCATCCGAGCAGGGACTAAACTGCAGCTCTGTCTGTGGTCACACACCACATGCAGCGGGGAGCAGAATATTTTTTTAGCCTCTCCAAGACCAGATTTACAATAAACAGTTTTACAAATCCACGTAACGTTCTATTCAAATGCTTCGAGTGCCCTGAAAAAGCCCAGTCTCATCTCTTCCACGGCCATGTAATGAAATAGCATTCACTGAAGAAAACTTACCACATATAACTTGTGCCAGATAACTGCCCACTCCCTCAGGGTAGAGGTGAGCTCTTGCCCAAGGGGCAATTCGCTTGGAATCACTGTTTCATGTTGCCTAGAGTAGCATAGAGAAAGAGAAAAAAAAGATGTTACACTCAAGATTAAAACTTAGCAGTAAAACATCCTTTTTTGATAAATAAGGACATGGAAATCTTTGATTTGAGGGCTCGATATTCACACAGTTCACTCACACACGATGCCAAGAGTCTTACGGTGTTTGATCGGTTCTCCAACACACACATGCATGTTCAAAATCCATTTTTAATGCACACACACATTTCAAGTTTCTTTCAGTCTTGCTCTTCTCAACGGATCCATCCCAGAAACACGCTAAACAGACAGAAATTAAGTTTGGAAGAATCACCACTTGCCATGGGAACCTGCACGAGGATAGTAAAAATAACTCCAACCAAGGGGAGGGGAACATCTCCCTGCTGAGGAAAGGGGACAAGGGCAAGTGCAGAGTCTGGCAGCTGGGAAAGAACAACGCCAGGGACCAGTAAAGGCTGGGGACTGAGCTGCTGGAGAGGGCCCTGGGGGTCCTGGTGGGCAGCAGGGTGACCACGAGCCAGCAATGGGCCCTTGTGGCCAGAAGGCCAATGGCACCCTGGGGTGGATCAGAAGGGGGTGGTGAGGAGGTGCAGAGAGGTTCTCCTCCCCCTCTGCTC
>JANHFX010002322.1:0-15527 GCA_027560015.1 Chloroceryle amazona
CCGGCGCCTCCCCGCCGCCCGGCCCATGTAAGGCAGGCGAGGGGCAGCTCGCCCCCGGCCCGCCGCATGGCCAAATAGGGAGCCCCCCGCGGCCCCCCAGGGGCCGGGGCTCTGAGGGAGCCGGCTGAAGAGGTGACTTCCCGGGCCGGCTCCCAGGGGCGCGCCCGGATACCGGCTCGACGCCGGCACCCCGGGGTGTCAACAGGCGCCGAGTGCCAGTCAGGTGCACCGAGCAACGCGGCGCCTTAAACTGGAGATGCTTGGGCTTGGCGGAAGGTGCGGGGGAAGCTGCGCGGGTTTTCTTTCCCGACTTTTCATTTTTACACTGAAAAAAATGCCAGCCAAGCCCCTATTTAATCGACAGCCCATGAGGTTACTGTGGTGCCAACAATTGGAGATCTGCATAGAGGCAGCACTGTATGTTGCCTTAGGAAGCAGAGGTCCACAATTAATTTCTTTAAAACTTTTATGAGTGCATACAATAAAAATGGTACTTTTCTCTGCTTTTCGCTAACATCTATAGCACAAATGCGATCTGCTCATTTACCTTAATATGCATGTACTTGAACTCCTCATTTTTGCTCCTTTGATGTACCCGGACCAGTAACATAGTGATATGCATAAGGCAGAGGATGAGAGATTGGAATAGCTTGGACAAAAACCAGCTATGGTATTAATGTAATGTGACAGTTGTTTTCCTGCTCAGTTGTTGAAACATCCACATTGATAATTTGTTCCAGCAGTGGAACCTAGAAAATTTATGTATCTTCAGGATTATTTATTTATTTATTTATTTTTATTTAGGTGAAAATAGAAAGACTGGAGAGGCATCCATTGCGTGGGTTTGGGCTGGTATGTGAAGACAGAGATTGTCAACACGTGTCCCAGAGGAACTGCAGTACAATGCCGAGTACAGTGTCCTTTGGGAGCTCTGCATATAAACTGTCCAATGTCTGCCTGTGTAAGACACAAGGGGGGTGAACAAGAATTGTGGTTTGGGACAGAAGGGAAGTTTGGAATGTAAGGGACAAGAGGAGAAGACTTAGTAAACTAGGTCAGCTGCTTAAATAAAGGTCCAATTTATTAGATGCCATATAAAGGCTGACACAATCACCTGGTTATATAAATCTTAAAAAGAGATGGAAGGAAAGAGCTTGTGAATGCAACCCAAACTGCAGTTTGGGCACACTGGGGCCCTCTAAGAGCTACCTTTGCACTGTGGTTTGGCTCTAACAAAGGGTACCAGAACTGGAAAGAGCTGGTTTCTAAATTTCTGAACTGTATCCAGAGGGGGCGTCAGAGACATTTAAACTTTAATTTCTTCTGAAATTGGAGATAGTGGAATCAGCTTCCTGGTTTCTAGCACAATTAATGAGGTGGTTAGCTCCACCCCAACCCCAGTTTATCTCACGGTTGTGCCCAATTATGAGCACAACTCTGAAGCAGATATAGCAACAAACTTCTTGGCCATTGTTAGCTCCTGCTTTCATTTAAATGCCTTGAGGAGAGACAGCCTGTTTCAGGTGAGACACTATTTGTGTATAATGGTGTGTGTATGTATATTTCATATATGTGCATATGCAAATATAGATATGCACATATGATATATGGATGTATGTATTTGTGTATATATAAACATGTATATATTACTTTTTTTTTAGCTACCCAAGAAGGGTAGCTTGGTATGACTGAAATACAGTGACCTCAAAAGGTCAAAGCAGGGAAAGACTGTGCTTCAGTGCCTCTGCTCTGGATAATCTTTGGCTTCTAGTTTTCCTGGTATTGATGAAAAATCAACCAAAATCAATATTGGTGGGTTAAGAACCCCAAATATCTATGTATTTATTTAAAATGATTGGGCAGAGGTACCAGAGAGTCAGAAATATTTTGGTGATAGTGATGCCTATTTATATAAGAATTCATATATATGCAAGTATGTATAAGCATACACACCCTGGCACAGAGTAACATTTAAAAGAAAGAACACCTTACTATTTGCTGCTTTCAATTTTAAAAAGTGTATTTTACTCCATGGTAAGTTGCCATATATCATTTAAATCTCCTTTTTTTTCCCCTAGTACATCTTTTCTCCAGAAACCATATAATGTGAGGAATTGGCCAACTTCTCTGGCAATAGAGATTAGTTTACAGTGTTATCTCAGCTGTTCCTCAGTTCAGAGGTGTTACAGTATTTACATAGAAGCCTGCTGCTGATAGCTGCATTGAATTCCTCTGCAATCAGACCCTCCCTGTCACATCCTACATTCCCTTCAGCTAGAGAAAGACACACTACTCTGAAGCTGAGACAGAGACACTTCTCACTGCAAAATCTACACAAAACAGTCGGTATTTTCTTGTTTACTTTATAACTAAATACTGGCTTTCTCTACTCTTTCCTCAAGTTTTAAATTTCTAATCCAGCAGGACTCACATCTAAGTTCCTGGTTCACCTGAGAGTTTATCAATCCCCTCCAGTCTTCCCTGTGTCTATACTGCAAGGTCGAATAGAAAGGGCACCACACAGTGTACATAAATCCAAAATCACATCTCTTCCTTGTAGCCAAGTACCAAGCTGAATTTATTCCTTTGGCCCAAATAATTCTTCTTTCTTCAGTAAAGTGATATGACAGCCTCAAATAAACCAAACAAGTAAACAAAGAAGCTAAAACCTACTGAAGTATGTTATGCATTGTCATCTAGAGGAAAAGTACTCTAGCATCTGACTGACCAAGGTGCCCACATGCTGTATACATTTCTCCTTACTTAGGTGTTGGGAGTAACCCCAGAGACAAAGGAGACACAGGCAGTATGAAGTACTGGGAGAACAGATAGATCTGCAGTGGACATCATTTGCATGTACCCTAAACCAGCCTGAAGACACAGAAGCATGAAGCCTCAATATGTACACAGTATTAATGAGGTAGCAAAATAGTATCTCTATATAATGTGCACACAGGCAAAACTAGATGTGCTATTCAACCAAGAAAGTGTTGGACTGCAGCCAAAATCAGAACATGAATTCTTACCTCTGCGTGCTAAAAATCTGAATTAAAAAAAATCACACTGCAATCATATGATGCCCAGAAATCCCCAGAATTTCTATTCAGCTTTTCAATGAAAAAAAGTATTTAGCTTAAAAATAAATCCTTGATTCTTCAAAATCTTTAAGGCATAGAACACATTACTACAGACTTCACATTCTTTACAGTAGTTATCATTGCTTTCAGAAATTGAAAATGTATAGGATCAGGCCCTCTCTGTATTTTTTTTCTTAGTCTTTCAGATTATTCTTTTATTATCTGTTCATGTTCTAATAAAAACAAAAATCTTTTCATAATACACCAAACCATTGCATGTACAGTATACCTGAACCTGGCACATCTTAAAGCAGGCAACTTCTCACTTAGAATCTATTTCTAAATCCCATGGATGATTATATATAAAATCTGTTTTAGCACAAAGCCAAATGTTACCTCTCTTAAGCCTCAGGCCAGTATAATCTTTGGAAGAAATTTTACCTTTTCAAGACTAAGAAGGAAACACCAGCCTGACAGACTTTCTTTTGTCCCATGACAGCTGTTGGGAGCTAGATGGGCTTTAGAAATACAAGAAGCATTGAAGCAGAGTCTTACTGATGGGCAGGAGTCCTGATGAGATGAGAATGCCAAACATACAATATATGATGAATATCACTGTCATGAATAAGTCACTGTCATGAAGGACACTGTCATGAAGGACAGTGAATACATAGTGTAGAGACATTACGTGGGTGTAGTTACAAATCTGACTCTGTGTGTAAAGTGCAAACATGCAGAATGCAATGAGAAGGCAGAGAAGCCAATTCTGCAGTCACCACCAACCTAATGTTTTTCCCTATGAAAAGCTGTATTATACTTTTCCAATTAGATTTTGAACCTCCCAAATGAGAAATCATTTTCCTGTTTTGCTGGAGAAGAGTCTCTCAATTTAATAATCACACTGTCAGCCAAACTTCTCCAGGGAATTCATTGAGTATTACCCTTTCTAAGTTATGTCTCATTCACCGCAGTGATAACCCATGTTTTATACTTAATACATTCCCTGCCTTCTCAGCATTTAAATCCTTTGCATAGCTGCAGGCTGTTATCATCTCTCTGTGTCTTTCTCTCACTCACTCATGTACTGCTCCACATCTATAATTAACCTAAACCATCTTAAGTGTACACTGAAATGGTAGAATCATGCGGTGGGCAGTGGGAGTTAGAGATGCAGCTAAAACATTTTGTTGTGGCGCTGAAGGCAAGGGTAACGTAAGTGGAGGTGAATGGCCAGTGAAAGGTATTTGTACTTCTGAGTCTCTGACTCTCCAGAATCATTACTTGCCACATGTCACTTAAAAAGAAAGGTCAGGACTGCCACTCCCATTACATGGCCTTTTCAGTGGAAAGTGGGCTCACAGAGTGTCAGGAGACCCCAAAAGCACTGTCCCTGCACAGAAGGAACATCCAGCTTCCAGAAGTGCTCTGCATCTCTCGTAATCCAGAGCATGGCAGGCATGACAGGAGAGGACTCCAGCATTCCATGCCATGATGACTGTGGTCTGCTCTGAAACTGCTACAATTTAGGCTCCTCAGGCTGTCTTATGCATTGCGGGATATGAAATATGTCCTGAATACCTCAGTTGTTGCCAGCATGTATCCTGGTTGCCAGCCCTGTGCATTGTCTCAGGAGATACCTGCCCTACATTAGAAAGCTGATGGGCAGTATTTATAAAGGTATTCCTAAGTTTCATTTCTTCTGTTTGCCTTTTTTTTTTGTTTCCCCAGTTAGTAAATGCATCTGACCTAAACACGAGAAAAAATGGAATATGAAAAACACCTCTGTGTATGTTCAGTATCACACAATCACCACTTGATATTCAATAAGTCTTTGATTGCTAATACAGTATCAATAAATAACAATTTCAAAGTCAATGGATAATTTCTAGGTGTACTAAAGACATTTTGAGAATATCTTATATTAGGAATATTTCCAAAAACCATCAATGCTTAAAGGCTAAATTCTGCCCAGTTAGCTGAAATTTATTATTCTTTTTTATTTAAATTAAATTTCCTTCTTATACAGGAGTGTAAAAAGCTCAGATCTGCAGAATGGTTACCCAGAAAGCATAATGAAATGACATGGTACCTTAGCAGATGTTTTATTAGTATATGAAGTATGACAAAGGAGAACAGCAGGGGAAAGAATGCAAGATGTAGAATAAGAAATTTTCAGCCAAAGGCACCTCCTTACCCTGATTTATGTCTCACTCCACCTTCAGTCACCTCCAAGCTCACTGCATTCTTGTTTCTTTGCCATAGGTTCTGTACCTGTCAAGTTCTATAGAAAGTGATGAGGACTTCATAGTCTATCTGTGTATTGCTTTTCAAATTTAACATCACATCTGCTACCAGACCAGTGCCATGAGCAAATGCAAATCTGCTACTAATGGTGGTGTTTCTAGCACATGGCTGTATCCTGTCAGTTTAGTCTAGTTCTCTGCTGTAAGTCCTTCTGCAAGGTCTCTGAGTCATAAGCACCTGTGGTAATTCATTCCAAAGGTAGTTTCTAAGAACTATTCAGAACATTTCACAGTAGGAATCGATATTTCCCCTTCTCTATTGCTTCTAATGTCCTCCTCTTCAAAAAGTTCCCTTACTTTTATTTATATTTTTATCAGTTTCTCACTATCCTCTATTTCATCCCCTTCCTTCTCATGTAATTCTCATCTTTGTTTTCCTCACTACATATCTGTAAGTTCCCCAACTCTATATTCTCTAGATATAGATATTCCATATATTATGCACATAGATTGTTGTGTGCAGCCACCTGTAGGCAAAATGAGTAGACACCAACTCAGTGAATATAAAAGAGGATTCAAACTGCCACAGAAAATTCTTCCAGAGAAACAAAAAATATACCTGTTTTCTTCCCCAACTAGCATACAGGAAGATGAAATCTACTATATCTTGTCTTTACTGGCATACCACACAGGCTGTTCTATTTAAATGAGAAGAGAGACCATATTACTTTGGTCACACTGATCTGCATGAGCAGATCTGAAGTCCAATGCAATGAGTAGGGTTCAATAATCTGAAACAAAAGGAGCCTGAACCTACCAGCTGCTGCAAAGCATTGTGTGAGTGTACAGATTGTTTCTCAGATGCCTTTTATTTTTCAGAATCAGAGACAGATGTCCCACAATTACAAGAAAAGCAACAATGAAACAGTCTATTCTAATTTCATTCTAGTTAAGACATTAACTTTTAATAAAGGAAACGATCAAATACTGGCTTTTCTGTTAACCTCTCTACATGCATTCTCTTGCACTGTGCATTAAAGCAAGAGGACCTACATTTCTTGGTGTGTATAGTCTAAGGAGAGATAGAAGTATTGCTCTGCAAATGAGAAACTACCATTCAGCAGGTGCAAGTGACCTGACTGAAGTCACCCTGGAAATTAGCAGTTTATGTAGGAATTGAATCCTACTTCTCAAGACCGGTTCCAGCTGTTGAATAAGAAGCGTGCCATTGTGCTCAAATACGAGCACATAAGGCTCTATGAATCTGTGGTGTACACAGAAACAGTTTGCTTTGCCACAATCAATAGATATATCCTTGCCAAGAAATAATCATTTTACAAGACCAATGGGTTCTACTGAGGCTATGAGGAACACAAAGATATTTGATGAGTCTCATAAAAATGTGATGATTCCAACCTACAATTTTACAAAGCTGTAAAATGGTTTAGATAAAAGAATCTCAGTTATTAACAAAGGAGGTAACTGGATCATGATATGGAGAATATATTGCAATAAGTGAAACATTCAAGAGTAAATCTGGAGGATGCTAAGTCTGGCTTGGAACTTTCTAGGAAAATTAATTTTCTTGCTAAAAAAAAAAAAGAGAGATTCTTCAAAATACACTTTACCCCAGAAGTTTTGTACTCCAGTTTCAAAGAATGCTCTCAAGTCAGCTCATTTAATTTTCTTATTGGTTAAAAATACCCCACAAACCTACAGATTTATTCAGCAGAAAAGCACTACCTGAATTATGAACAAAATATTTTAATTTACAAAAATGATATTTTTTTTCCAAATTCAGTAGAAAAATATTTCTAAGTTTTTTCAAAAGATGAAAAATATTACCTCAAACAAAGGTAGAAACAGAGTTCAGTTGAAATGAAAATAGCAAAAACACGTTTTGAGCCATTCTAGAATTCTTGGTGATGGAAAAAAATTCAGGGGACTAAAAGGGGATTACTTATAGGATTTAATATTTTCCTAAATAGTATTCTAGAATGACAGCGAGATATATTTTCTGCCAGTACTTATTTTGTCTCTTATTTATCCAAAGTCCTAATTACAGAAAATATAAATCAGGTTCTACCTCCTTTCTTTTTTTCTTTTTTTTTTTTTTAAATGGCTGTTTTAGACAACACTAAGAATTTATCAAGGCTTTAGTAAGAAGTTTGTACTGTCTTTTCTGTACATAGTCTGTAAATAATCACTGCATTTCAGACTTAATTTAACGTGCTTCATTAATATCACAGAAACCATAGTGACATTTCTGAGTTACCTGTAGAACAGAATGTTTTAGTTCCAAAGTATCGGAATACTCTGTTCTAGGTACTATCATCCTTAACAAAGGAAGAGATGTTATTGGCTTAGCCAATTTAGTAATTATTAATGCTTGATGTTTAAACGTCAAATATATAAAGATGTTCAACATGTCCTACAGGTAATTAAAGGGTTGTGGACAGGAGTAATATACAATCCCATTTTACATATCCCTAAGGCACAGCTAGCAATTCCATTTATTCATATTCTTCCTGTAAAGAATGCCGAGACAGAAACTATCCTGAACTTGGGAACAATGATCCATTTCAAATGTGGGGTTGGGGGGGTAGGGTGGAACCATTACATAAACCTGGAAAACTTCTGAAAAAGAGGATTCAAACTGAAAGGTTAAGTGCATATTTAAAGAACAGGTACCTAAAATCTCAGTGATTCAAGATCAGAGAAGGGACCAGATGGCATCTGTAAAATCTCACTGATGAAAGTTCATCATTTAGGTCATCTGGGGAAAATGTTGCTGAAAATACACCTTTAATCTATTGCCTTAAGCACAGTAGATGTTCAGGAAAAAAAAAAAAAAAGGTCAATCTGATGGTTCATAAAGCAATTATTTTCCCATAAAATATCTTCAAAAATAGTAATACAAAACACAAACAAAGGCAGTCAGCACAAAGAAAATCTAGATGTTTTTCTACTTAGCAGAACAGTATCAAAACTACAGCAATGCAACAGCAATGGTTGCCCTCAGAGGAATGACTCTCATGATAGGCTATTGTTTCCCAGTGCAAAATGTCTTGGATAGACCAAGGTATTGGATAGACATTTGACAAAGCTTAAGATGTACAAGAACTCAAATGTAGCACACTGTCCTTCAAAATGGGAAAAGTAGCCCTAAGACAAGAAATTCCATAAAAATCAGTCAAAAAGAAGTTACTTGCTGAGTGAGGTTGTCAAGTTTCAAATCAGCCATACTCTGCAGAGAATATTGGTGCTTGTGTCACCCATTCATTTATGCTCTTTTTTAGCCATGTCAGCACTCAGCTTTTCTAGCCAATATATTTCTTGCATCTGCTCCACTCACCACCATTCACAGGGGCTTTACATAGATGTTGGGTTAAAAAAAGAAAAGCAGACACCCAGGACACCTTCAGCCAAGTAGAATTAGTAGATTGCAGAGTCATGTTTCATCTCTTTTTTTCTTTACCTTTGCTTTTTCATACCCACATAAAACAGAATGGGGCAGAACTTTATCTGTTAAGCTTCAAAGGCATTATGATGCTTAGGATGCTAACCTAAGAGCTGAATTAAACTTGTATCTCACATGCCAGCAGAGTACTCTGACCTACAACCTAAAATAAAAGGAGAAGAAATAACCTCCGCTGTACATCCAGTTCCTTCTTCATGCCCAGGTGGCACATAAAAAGGAACCTGACAATAGAAGCAGTGAAGAGTATGTCCTGTTTAGCTTCTCAGGAAACAAAGATACTGACAATTTCTATAGGATTTCAGGTTCTGGCTCCCAAGTGAACAGTGTCTACTGCTAGCTTCTCCAGTCCACGCACACCAACTTCAGAAAGGAAGGAAGTTTCAGATACATCCAGGAGCACATCCAATATACTACCTCTGAATGTCTCGTCATTACTTTAGCTTATTATGGCAAGTACAGGGCCTAATTCATCTCACATATTTTAGGTGGAATTTACACACGCCAATTCTCAAGATTCCTGTATGAGTTAAGAGTTAGGTACTGAAGCACCTCCAGTCTTTCTTACATTTACCACACTACATATATTTGTTGAAAGTAACAATTAAAATGCATGGTGCTTTCAAAAAATACACTATTCTAAAGGTAAAGGCCTTTAATACAGATTCTCTTGTGAAATGTAATATATCAAATCTTTTGGAAAATGAAGGGAAATGCTTTATTTTCTGTAGAACTCATTTGCACTGTTTCCTTTTTCTATTATTGCCAGTCAAGCTGGTTCCCAGGGAAGACTATGACAGCTCAAGTGAAAATTATCTAAATGGCTGCTGTAAGAATTAAACTGTTGCACCTAGAATACTGCAGGGGGTTCTAAGTACCCAAGTGCAAGAAAAATGGGAATTAATGTGTATACTGCTTTTGTATCAAATAAATGGGGACATAACAACCATTATTAGTTAAATAAAAGGCATAAGTACCCAAGGATAAATAAATATTTATTTGGTAGAACTTTAACTAGCAAATTTACCCTGACAAATAATTATGAATCACTGTGTAGCCTACAAACCTGTTAATTTAGATTGTTATCTTGAAAGGATACTGCAGCAGTTCAAACTCCAGCAGGAACTATTCATATTGAACTAAGTGATTGAAATGTTATTTTGTTGATTCTATAGCACCAAGAAGTAGATCAAATTCCATACAAGCATGAAATAAACTCAGGATTAGATAATATGCTGAATGCTGAAAGTAGCCTGAAAATTAGATCAACTATGCTGGAATCATATAAACTAAGCCCTTAAAGTTTGAGGCACAGGACAGAAAGCTAGCATATGCACTGTTGTTACAGTCTTGTGCTAGCTAACAACCTGCCTCTATCCTGAAGTCAGTAGTTTTCTAGCTCTTTAGAGGCTTTCTACTTTGGTCTAACTAAGTTGTTTGTATTTGTTAGTGAATTCCAGACTCTCAAAATTCCTGTGAGCTTTTTTGTACATAAGGCAATGAGATACAGATTAACTGACTTAATGATAAGAACAGAAATTGTTGATCAATCAAAAAAAAAAAAAAAAAAAAAAAAATAAAATTCTTAAAAGTACCACTCCAGTGCTTTAAGCATCAGTCCTGTAGTCCTCAAATTTTCCACCATTCATACTGGTATTTTGGGCATGCAAATTTACAGATGACTGTAACAAGACCCAAGACTTGTCATGATGAAGAAATTGCTTTGCTCAGCCGGATTCTCCAAGCTGATCTGCTTCAAAGCCATAGAAAGTTCTGCTGGTTTCAGCAAAGTTATACCCTGCTGAAGCCACAGAGGAGTGAGATTCTCACTTCAGTTATTATCAACAAGGAAATGAAATACTGAAAGGCTTACCTTTAGGAAAAATATCTCTGTAATATTCAGATGAAAAGGAAAAAGGCCGTACTGGAATGCAGATAAGCACAGAAACATAAATGAGTTGAAAATCACAACTTTACATAAATTTTTGATTTGCCTCCTGCTTCTGGAACTGTTAGGAAAATGCAGTTGGATACAAAAAAGTTGCCCCTGCCAAAACAGCTAGCAGGTGATCATGAGCACATTAATCACTTAACCTGGGAAAAAGTCATGTGGGACAGGTGAACTCTAAGAGGAAAACAAAGGAAGAAAAAATCCTGGTTCTACGTAGTACCTTAGAAATTTGAGCCAGGGGGAAAAAATGTTACAGAAGGTAAATGTCTGCAAGCAAAATTTCAATAAAGCTAAACACAAGGTTATAGCTTTTGAATATTTGTGAGCTTGAATTTTATTTGTAATGCATATTCATTTACATGATCCTATATAGTGTATTTATACATTAGGCACCATCCCTTCTTACCTATTTGTCATGCATCGTTACTCTTCCAGGAAAAGAGAGATAATTAATTTTAAACTACGAGAAAACCACAGTTTGTTTAGTATTAATCTCGAGATTCATTGTGGGAAATTCTACTTATTTTTTCTGTTCCTATCATTAAAGAATAGCACAAAATTGGTAAAAGCAATAAAAGCAGTAGTGTTACTCATCCCAAAATACCTGACATCATTCAGGATCAAAGCCTCTTATAACCGAGCAAAAGTAATTTTTTGCTATAGAATTAGACACTAATAATGCAGACCTAAATAGTTTCTAATACTAGCACAGAACTGCGTAAGAGATTCCACAGAATGAACTTAAAACAAGTTTTGTTACACCATTAATAATGAAAGAAGTGTGGAGTGATTTAGAACATATCAGAAATTCTTTCTAACCTAACAGCAGAATCATAAACGGCCTGGCATAAAAGGCTGATGAGTTTGTAAAGGTATTTCATTGTTTCCTTTAAAAGAATGGGCAAAAAATACACAAGAACAGTAATAAAAGGGAAAAGGAAGATGAATGTGAGGAATTATTTTTTCAACTAAAACTACTGCTGTGTTAGCTATTCTGGAGCTGTTATAAAATCTGCTTCCTTTTTCAGATATGGAAAAAAATTAACAAACTAAGAACACTCATAAAACTCAGGTGCTCTTTGGAACAAGTATGTGGCAGGCTACCAATGCTTGTTTTGGGAATATCTAGAACTGTGATTTCCAAGTGGGGTGCATGGACCCCAGGGGGTGCACAAGACAATCCATTGGGGTGTGGAAATAAAATATTTTTTGTACCATTAATAAATAAAATTTATTTTAAAATAGTATTTATTTCATCTTTATCTCATTCTCTTTTAAATTTATGGGGGTTTTTGTTATGTTTTATAACATACAAAATGTGCTAGTATGGTAGCACCTGTACATAATTTATGCATTAGTAAATATATTTATATTGGGGGTGCATTTTATACAATATTTTACTGGTAGTGGTGCACAATAAAAAAGTTTGGAGACCACCAGTCTGGGACACTTCCTGATGAAGGTCCATTCCCACAAGCAAATAATAAACAATAGGATGCAGTACTAAATCTGATCAAGGGTGGCTGAACAAGTAAAATTAATAACATAAGGTTTAACAGACTTAGATCCAAACACAAAACACAAGAGTTCCTTCAGACATACTCAACACAAATAATTCTAAGGTAGTTACGTCAGGCATAAAAGCGGCTTGATAAATACAAAAGGAAATTCATCAAAGTAGATAAAAGGAAAGGTAGAAAACATAATGAAGGAAAAAAAAATCCAATATTTCAGAAGTTTGTTTCAATTCTGTTTGATTACTGTGGAGCTATACAAAAGGGAGAAAAGAGAAAATATGCAAGTCATTCTATTTGTCAAACAAAAACCATTCCTTCGTTCCAGAAATTAGAAGGCTTCCTTCAGGGAGCCCATCACATGAGCCACATGCCAGTTTTAGGGTTGAGTTTGGGTGCATTTATTTCTCTCATTTTCCGTAACCAGAACACATACCATGGTCTGTCTAAATCTCCTATTTCCACTTTTTATATTGACATGAATGCTAGATGAATGTTTTATGCCTAAATTTTAAGCTGCCTGCTCTGCCCTAGTAAAATTCACAGCTCTTGAGTTAAGCATTAATACACAGGGGAAGATAAATGTTTCAGAGAAGAGAATCAGCAAAAAAACCCCAGTGATGGTTGAGGCTAAATGAGGACAAGGATCTTCATGAAACACCATTCAACTCCAAAAGTAAGATGATAATTCTTACCAGTCTAGAGTCATACCCTGAAGCTACTTTCTAAGGGCTGAAGCCCCTTGGTATTCTGAAAGAAAGACTGAAAGAAAGACAGGAAGACAGACAGAAAAAAAAAGAAAGAAAGAAAAGGAAAGAAAGAAAGACAGAAAGGGAAAGAAAGACAGACAGACAGACAGACAGAAAGAACGGAACAAAAAAAACCCCAACCAACCCAAAACAAAAACCAATTTTATTTTACAATGGCTTAACATTTTGCTGTAACATATTGGATTGCTGTAACATATTGGTAAATAATAATACATATTGGTAAATAATAATACATAATCCCACCACCCAGAACCAAGTTACAGGCAGTTCTAGGCAGGAGCTACTACAGGAATAATTATGACTAGAGATGCACAAGACTGAGCCTCTTGCTATACCTTAATTAGGTGCTTACTCAAAAAGAGGAAATGAGAGATATTTTGGGGCTTCTTCCCTTTTAGTTCTTTATCAAGTAACTGTTGTGTATAAATTATGTAAACTAGCCTTGGAGCTGGTTCTCTAAGCTGTAGGCTAGAGAAGATGGACTCACCAATTTCCTTGGGGACTTTGCTGTATCTTTCTTTTCCTAAGTGTCCTGCAGAACAAGACGATACATTAATACCCACATATTGGATGCTCTGGAATTGATTTGATGATATTAAAATACAAAGCACCACACCCAAAGCGCATTCCTCTAGTACCCAGAATGATCCCTGCTGAAGAAAACATGTAAAGTAATTTAAATTCTCTTTAAACAGTAGCTGTAAAAGGACTATTCCCAACTTTGGATGCTTGACTTTGTAACGTGCTATACTTTCACTGAACTGCATTTGCACAAAGGTTTTGGGGAGGTTAAAAAAAAGAAAGATGAAATTCAGACGTGACATCATATAGCACCATAATGTCACACTCTCTCCAGCTAGGCTGGTGTCTTTACAGTCGCCAGTATCACTGTCACAGGAGTTACAGGTTTCTACAGCCATGCTGGAGATTAGTATAATTCCTGGATGCATTGTTTTCCTCCAATGCCTCAACAAAACAGCTGTACTACTTTTTTTTTTTTTACATAATATATATACTTTTTGCCAGCTTTGCTTTCAAAAATGGCTAAGTAATTTTGAGTCAAACTTTCCAAAATATCCAACTTGAGGTAGACTTTTTACATTAAAAAAAATTTGAAGAAATGTTTACAATTTTGGCAAGATAGAGGAGGTCTCAAACTACCAAGTCCAATCTCCAGCCACCACAGAGACCATGTCACATTACTTACCCCTTCCATGAAGTAATGAAAGTCCTACTCAAAAATTGTCATTTCATCCTAGTGTGTCAAGTCTGTTGATGGTCTCTCGCAGCTGAACTGGGGGAAACTTCCTTTTATTTTTTAACCAAAATACATTCTTTCAGTGACTGGCAAACTGGAGACTGGTCTATTAAGCTTTCTTAGACACGCTCGAGAGACACATACACAGTTGAAAACCAAGAAGCTTGTTTAGAACTGAAAAGTTGAGAGTAACAGATTAAACTATGAAATCTAACAGCATGCAGTTGAATGCTTGTCTGCTGCAGGGCTGTCTCCACTGCTTAACACAGGCACTTGCCATTGCACACATTCTGAGCACGCTGCTTCCCCAAACATGCACCCTTCAGCAACACTTCACTTAATTCATCTAGTCCTATTAAAGTAGTGAAAGAGGAATCCATAGGGGGCACACAAGGCTAATGCCTATGGGCCAGCCAGGAAACACCAGCATGAGCCAAAATAATCCCCACACTAAGCAGTTGCAGTCTGCCATCTGAAACATGGAAAAGAACTTTTAACTTTTACTGCAAGTGTATACAGAGATAGAGAGATGGAATTCTTTTGTTGAAAAAAATTTATTTTGGGGGAAAAATATTCTCAGACAAGAAAAATATTTTTCCTATATTTAACAAAAGTCTAATGTATCAAATACCAAGTCACATATACCTCCAGGAAAACATCCTAAGGAAGATGGGGAAATATCAGATTCACTTTAATGAGTAGCTTGCTAGACTAGAATGACTTGGACACAAATTTTTAACACAGCTTTACAGATAAGCTGCAATGAGAAAATACACCTAGAGATAAAAAAATATAATTAATGTTTGTAATATAATATGTTTAGAATATAATACATTAAGAAAATACCAAGGTCCAGGCTACTGCTAACCCTTAAAGCTGCAGAACTTCTCAGGTTGTTAACAGGTACCCTAAGAAGACACCTCCCATTGCTTCTTCTCTAGCTTAATGAGAAATAAGTTGGACAGAACTAGTACCAGGTTAATTGAGTTTACATATCTGCTGGCCCTTTTCATTATCATCTATGCCCTGTGCTGAGCATTGAGACTGTGTGCTTTATTTAACAGACCCATCAAACCTATTATCCACAAAGACTATTAACAGTTATCTTCCCAATGACTGAGATGTGTTCTGAGATGTCAGAGCATTTTATTTCTGCCTTGTTCATTCTTTCAGCAGCCTGGAAGATCAAAGATGTATTTATATGTAGGAAAATGCTACACAATGCAAAACAGAGCT
>JANHFX010002323.1:5759-40411 GCA_027560015.1 Chloroceryle amazona
CCGTGAGCAATGACATAGAGAGTATAGAATACACAGCTTTGCTTCTAACCACATAACGATAACTGGTCCCGGCCCCTTGAACTATGACAAATGGTTATGTCTGTAGAAAATGTGTAGGAGCTTTTTGGTTATGCTATTGTTTTTCCAATAAAAGACTCGATGCTTTGATGCCTTAAGTGGTGGTTGTCTGAATCATTGGCAGTGACTTTCCCTGATGAGAGCACATGGGCTTTAACAAGACCATTTCACCGAGGGCTTCAAAATTCCTGATGTGTCCTGAGTAAAAGGAGTCAGAAAAGCCACAAAGAAGATATGACCTGGGCATGTTTCCCACTCCTTTTAAGGAAAGAAAGCATCTCTTGGAGGAAAAAAACACAGCACTTGGAAAAAAGTTGCAGCTTAGATGGTCTCCTATTTTATTGTGCAGCTGATGTGCATGGTCCCTGCTGGGTGTAAGGAGTTGCTAGTGGGAAACGGTGGCTGGAGGAGCCTGGGCAAGAGGGAGCCACTCGCCCAGTGATGTGCTCTTCCCTGGTACTCTCACTGGTGGGAGCTTGCCCCATCAGAGATCAGGTGTGAGATGAAGTGCAAAAAGAAGGTAAAATGGCTGATGGAGTAACACCATGAGAAAATGAGAAGGCAAATGTAGAAGAAGATGCAACAAGTCTTGTAGCCTGTGCAAGAGAAGATGAATGGGAGGGTTCCTTATGGTCTATAAGTCAACACCTGGGATACATCCAGAGAGGAGGCAATATGTCAATACTGAGAGGAGCAAGATAGTCAAGTGGTTGAACTTCAAATTGAGGCAGGCTGGGCATATGTGTTGGACTTTTTTACTCAAGGACAGAGGATTCTTCAAATCCAGACTGGACACTCTGCAGACAGAAAGACTGTAGGAGGCTTCTCTCTGGAGCTCTCTGGCTCAAGAAAAAGCTCTGGGTGAGATTGAATATAAGGATGTAGGAAGCTCAGAGCTTAATAATTTAATTTAAATTATGGGTCAAGTTTCAGGCCATAAATCAGGAGGGATTCCCTTGTTCCTTCTGCATGTTAATCATTGCACAGCTGGACACATACAGTGTGAGCAACTTGGTGAAGCCGAGGACGTTTGCATCCCTCTGCATCGTCAGGTCTCAGTCAGTGCATTTAAGAAGAGCTCCCATGTTCCCTTTACATAGAGACAGAAGTTATCACTCATAGATGGATTTTCACGCTTGCTGGGTGCCTCAGCTTCAATTTTATCCAATCAAAATTTAACTCCTCTGCTACTCTTAGTAGTTTTCTCCATTTTGCTGTGCTCATCGGCTCAGGCTCCATCCCTGCAAATACTTAGGCACAAACCTTTATGAGCATCAGACAGCCCCTCTGCACAATTGCTCTGGGCAGATGAAACCATGTCCTGGAGTCTTTGAAGGAGTGAGGCCAGAGGTCCGACAGGGTAGATGCTCTCAGCTGTCTTGATTCCAGTCAAACATGAGGCACTCCAATGTCATGATGAAAATCCTCACAACTGGTGTTGAGTATTGTTTATTTTCCTGCCTTGTGTGTGGTTTTTCTAACCAGTTCATAGCAGCACTGAGATTCAGGAGGACTGCAACAAAAGCTGTTTATTTTCCAAGTGCCACGATTTCTTCTGTCAGAAGGAAAGCAGTGGACTAGAATAAAGCCAGGTAGGTTCAGTAGCAGTAATTATTGCATTACAGCCATCTGCAGAAGGCAAGGGGAGAACTGTAGCACTGCTGTGCTGAGAACTGCTCCGGCCACTGACAGCGACATGGCTGTGTCCTCATTGCTGGGGACTTTTGCTGATTTCACATCAGGCTTACACAGATCTCTGATCCCAATGGGTCTCTCACACCACAGGCTTACACATTTTCTTATGTGACTAGTGAATTTAGGTCTCCTGTTTATGAGAATGAGGCAAGCCAGGTTTTCTTTAAGCCCAGTTTGTTTTAGAGAAGTATTCATCAGATGCTCCGTCTGGTTTGTCACTTTGGGAAAGGCAAGCAAAGATGTCCTGCTGGGCCAGATTTCCATGCTGCCATGGCAACTCTGTTTGCAGGACCCCAGCTAGACATTTTAAAGGTGTACTTGGTATTTCCAAGAGACCTACAAAGGGCTGACAGTCACGTAGATACACTTTCAGTGTGTGCTTGAAGACAAAAGTTGACAACTGCCATACGACTACAAAGCTGATTGAATAAAGTGATTTTTAATGATAGTAATCTCCCCATTTAATGCATAGTAGGAGACTCTACTTTAGATCCTGTTAACAGAAGGTGCATGGAAAAATGATCCAGTATGTTTTAGACTCAGAGGCTGGCTGTCCACTATAAGAAGACAGACCAGAGACAACTACCTGGCCCTGAGGCCAGCAGGTGCAGCAAGGCTCATATCTGTTCACTTACCCTCAAAATCGGATCAGTATCTCCATCCAGACTACTGCCAAGTGTGCCAGACTGCACTGACCTTGAACGGCGTCTGGGAGAGCACAAGTGGCTGGAGGTGCAGCACTACTGAGGAAAGGTCCAGGCTAGTCCAATGCTTTGAAGATGCCTGGAGACCCTGTGGGTTGGGTATGGAGCTGAGGTGTTATGATCCATACGTGACCAGTGCTTAATTCAGATGGTGTGACCACCCTGCCTGAACTGGCGTGTCTCTTTGTCCTCCCCTCCAGCCTCCTCCATGCTGGGCAAAGTTCCGGCCGTCCATACGTGTGTATGAGCAGCATGGATGCCAAGTGAGACTTTGCTGAGGTTTTAATTGACAGTTGAGCTTTACCCCTCCATACCAGTGTAGTTACATCCTCTGGTGTATCTGTGAGAAAGCATTTGCCTGTGGTGAAGGCCTGGAGTGCATGTTCTGTGGTTCACTTAGTGTCACCTTCTTGCTACTGTCATAACTCAAGCTGGGCATCAGACAACATCACTCATCTATGCATGCTCGCCCCAGGCTGTCTCCCAGCACACTGTGACCTTGCCTTGAATCAGACACATGACTCAGGGAAGCACTTTTGCCTGGGTTCTCCATTACTTTTGTCAGGCTCCAGCTGCTCGTGGGGCAGGAGCAAGTTTGCCGAGAGGTTTTGAACGAGTCCGTTGTGGGGAAGAACTTTGGAGGGTGGGAAAACCTCTCAAATACAGACAAGATATGAGCTTTTTCCTGTTGGTTTTGTTACAGTATAGAAAATCCACAGCATTATCGGCAGCGGTTTCCTTTAGATGCCTGCTGGATTTGAGAGAGGAAATTTGCCTGTGTTTCGACACGGCAGTAAGACTTGTGGTATGAAACTGGACAAGACTATTCCCTGCTTGGAATACACCAATGGTTCTAAAAAACCTACTTCCAACAGCGAACTTCAGGGAACATGCTCTGCCAT
Source organism: Chloroceryle amazona (assembly GCA_027560015.1). Classification (NCBI taxonomy): domain Eukaryota; kingdom Metazoa; phylum Chordata; class Aves; order Coraciiformes; family Cerylidae; genus Chloroceryle; species Chloroceryle amazona. The sequence goes on from JANHFX010002323.1 coordinate 9,139, forward strand.
TGTCTGCAGTTGCAAGAGCATCTTGAATAAGCAGTTTCATGACTTTCTTATTTGCATAAATAAAGAGATCAAGCTGCTGGTTTAACTAACCTTACCCATGGCCCTCAACAAAAACCACCTGGGGCTTCTTTGTGGATTGTAGCTTAAGTATATGAAAACTGAATCACAGAATGTTTGGAGTTGGAAGGGACCTTGAAAGATCATCTTGTCCAACCCCCCTGCCAGAGCAGGAACACCTAGAGCAGGTCACACAGGATCACAACCAGGTACTGGGCTTTAAATGTCCGCAGAGAAGGAGACCCCACAACCGCCCTGGGCAGCCTGTTCCAGGCTCTCTCACCCTCACCATGAAAAACTTTCTCCTTATGTTTACATGGAACCTCCTGTGTTCCACTTTGCACCCAATGCCCCTTGTCCTGTCACTGGACATCCCTGAGCAGAGCCTGGCTCCATCCTCCTGACACTTGCCCTTTACATATTTATAACCATTAATGAGGCCACCACTCAGTCTCCTCCAAGCTAAAGAGCCCCAGCTCCCTCAGCCTTTCCTCAGCAGGGAGATGCTCCACTCCCTTCATCATCTCTGTGGCTCTGCGCTGGACTCTTTTGAACAGTTCCCTGTCCTTGAATTGAGGGGCCCAGAGCTGGACACAATATTCCAGATGCAGCCTCACCAGGGCAGAGCAGAGGGGGAGGAGAACCTTTCTGACCTGCTAACCACACTCCTTCTAATCCACCCCAAGATGCCACTAGCCTTCCTGGCCACAAGGGCACATTGCTGTCTCATGGTCATCCTGCCGTCCACCAGGAGCCCCCAGGTCCCTTTCCACTGCTTTCCAGTGCCCAACCTGCACTGGTCCCTGGGGTTGTTCTTGCCCAGCTGCCAGACTCTACACTTGCCCTTGGTATATTTCATAAAATTTCTGCCCGCCCAGCTCTCCAGCTTGTCCGAGTGTCCCCGGATGGCAGCACAGCCTTCTGGTCTGTCAGCCACTCCTCCAAGTTTTGTGTCATCAGCAAACTTGATGAATGTGCCCTCTGTTCCCTCATCCGGGTTGTTGATGAATATACTGAATAGTATTGGTCCCAGCAGCAACCCTTGAGGGACTCCACCAGACAGAGGCCTCAGAATCCAGAGTGCTCCTTTCTTCTGTTCAGATCAAAGGAGTAATGTGAGCATATTCAAAATCATCAGAGGCTCGCATCAGAACGATGGCAAGGGACATATCATGCATGCTCAGAGGCTCTTTGGTAAGTCTCTGTATTTTTTTTAATAGAAGCTCTCTTCATGTGGAAAGGAAGATGGGTGCAGCTGCGGAGCGAGTGCTTCCTGGGTAGCTGCAGCTGATTCCTCCTGTGACTTGAGACTGAGCCCCGCCAAAGGGGCACCTCCTCCCATGTCCCCTCCCACAGGGCAAGGAACTAGAAGCACTTTTCAAGGTCATCCAGATCATGGGCTCTGCCAACCCTGTGGCAGGCTGTACCATGCCCATGGCTCTGATGTGGCGCCAGCTCCAGAAACACAGAGAACAAGTCCAGAAGGGATGCTGAAATCACCTGACGATGTCTAAGCATCAAGTTTTACACTGCACTTGGTCAGATGAGTGTTGGGCATCATTATTCCTGTTTTGTTCAAGTGGTTCTGCCAGAGAGATGGCTGGACACACAAGGCACACTTCTCTGAGCAGATGTTTTCCCAAGCTACCGGCATGGTCACCGGAGTGAAAAAGGTACAGAGATACTTCACGGATGCAATTCATCTCCTCCCGAGGACTGGAGATGAACATGTCAAAAGTGGTGGCAATGCCTGTTTATCCCCAGAGACAGAAAGGGTTCCTAGCTGACATGTAACTGTCCACACTGGAGGGCATTTAGGGGACTTTCACCCAAAAAAGGAACAGACATGCACATTTCTCTCTCTGTCTTGTTTTATAGGTCATCCTCTGTTAAATTATTGTGTCTAATATGAATTTGCCTGCCCTGGCATGTCCAGCACTGGTTTTTCTTACCCCTCTCTTTGTTAGGTTAGTGTTTTTTAGTACCCTGGTCTTATTCCCCTGTAAAGTCTCTCTGAAGCCTAGGTGAACCTACATGACAGATGGCCTGTTAGTCTTAAGTGGAAAAAACAGCCTTTTTCCCTTAAACGGAACCTTTTCCTTTTCATGTGGGAAGATTCCCACAGAAGCAGGATGTTGCCGTTGCTGAAGCCGGTTTACGCCTCCGATGAGACAGGCTCTGAGGGAGGAGGGCAGCTTTGGGAGCAGGCTGTCTTGAATGGGGCCCTGGCTGGACTCCCTAGGAAATGTCAGGGGCACTGCTGGTTTCTGAACTCCTTTAGAAAAGCAAACACATATTTGACTGAAATAAAAACCCAAGCAACTGCTGTCAGGTCTGCGTTTTTTTTTTCTGCTATTAAACAAGTGTTTAATTAAAAAAACCCCGCAGCAGATGGCAGGGCTGTACCTGATGCAAGACTAAGCACTTCTCCACTGATTTTAAGGTGGTCTGCAAAAGACTTTAAAAGACAAGGACTGAGGGATCCATGCACTGTTGAGGATATATAGAAGAAAATCTCGGTACCTTTCCTACTTTTAGTTATACTGGAAAAGTTTTATTCTCCTTTCCTAATTTTTTCTTAGCATTGCAGTTCAGGGCCATGCCTGGTTTATCCAGAGACCTCCTGGATATCTGCCTGTGTACCTCCAAGGCGTTCTTCCTCTGGTGACTGGTCAGCAGGAGAGACAAGATCAGGTGTTAGGTGCAGTTCCTACTCCCCTCAGGAGTAGGAACCTCCTCTCTGGCAGGAGACCAGAGCAGCGATGAGGGGACACCAGTTCTAAAGCTGGCCCAATGAATGGTTTGGATCCAGCAGCATTAAACCTTCTGTTTCTCTCCCCTTTCCCATTTAAAGTTCTCTGGGTTTGCTTTCTGCCACTGCACCATTGCACCATGGTTCCCACTGCATGGGGAACCAGAATTTTAATGTTAACAAATCCCAGTGAGGCGACATCGCCGAGACACAATTTCCACAGAAGCAATACAGAGATTTTTGTAGCTATCAATAGGCTGTGACTCATTTATAGAAAATGAAAATGAAATAATCCTGTCTCCAAAAGGGTACTGACAGCCTTGGAGCTCAGACATATTATTCACTTGCTTATGCTTAAACTCTCCAGTGGGCTTTTCTGGATGGGAGAGGACTGAGCCAAGCACAATCATTCACTAGGAGACTTCTGCCTTAACCTCTTCCTGCTGTTTTTCTTTTCCCCACTCCCATCCACTTCAACCCCTCCCTGCCATCTCTTCCCCTTACGTCATTCTGGTGGTGGTGGACACATTACTTGGACTGAGACTTTGGGATAAAGTACATGGACACCGCTGTGCAATGAAGGTTTTTCTTTTATTTTCCCCTGATGATTTGCAGGGAATTGTGCTGTAGGCATGAAAAGGGAAGGGTAACTATGCAACTGAATTGCTGGGGTCTTCAACTCAACACATCTCTGCAACATTTTCTTCCAAGCAGGACAAGCTGGAAAGATCTCTGGAGAGTTTGAGTTGATGTGGAGTTTTGCTTAGACATTTTGTATGTTTTGATGCTTCTCCTATAGAGAAAACAGAGAAAACCCCCAAACGTGACTGTTCATACTGTGTTCCCTGGAGATTTTTCATTCGCTCATACACATATGCTGAGGTGAGATTCTTGAGCAGAAAAATAAAGAAATTTCATGCTATTCTCCATACCCTTGCAACAGAGAGATATGGATTTTTATTTTTGGACACTGAATAGTCTTTTCAGGCTTTTTAGACCCTGAAAGACATGGCCTGAGCACTGGGGCAAGAATTGTTTTTTGCCTTTTCTGAAATCTTCCCTTATAAGAGCCTGGAAACAGGTGTTAACATCCTTGTGAATCCTGGACCTTTCCCAGGTCTGATGAGCCCGCCCAGTGCGGACTCTCCACCACCAGTTCACCAGCTTCTCCTGTTTTTCATGGAACCTTCCAATGAAGGGGTGAATCTTTTCAGCCCTGAAATTTGGAGCAGATTCCTTGTACACTGCCACTTGTTCCCTGGAACACTTGCCATGCAAAAGGAGCAGTAGATCCAACCAGTGACCTACAATTTAGTCTGCAGAGAACATCATATACTTTCCCTGGAGACTGAAGAGCTGAGTTTGCCTTTCAGATGTCTTTGTGCCAAAATAAATATGGAGATAGCTGTGGGAATACACCAAAATTTAGATGAGCTGTTTTTTCAAGAGGTTGATAAAGTACATACTGTCAATAAAATCAATAAAAAAATATCTCCCTCCCAGCCGTTTGGGCTAAACTACAACTCTTTTTATGTGTCTCTCCCCACACCCTCCCCTCAAGGAAGGTTTGGGTAGGACATTGGCTGGGACCTTATTTTAATTTCTATCAGGAATGTTTTTTAGCTGGCACACAAACTACATGTGTATATAGCCCAGGAGTTTGGGAAGTTGCTTTACTATTTCCTCCTATAACTAACAATGGCAACCCTTTGAGAACCGTACGAGCCTCGGTGGAAGTCCTCATGTGTCCTGACACACAGGGTCATCTGCTGTGCTCGCATATTTATCCTGACGGTGCTTCTCCCCCAAGGGCAGCTGGTTCCTGCTCTGCCAAAGTGCTGGCCAGCTGCAGGGCAGAAAGGTGGGGAAAGCTGGAGCTGCCAATGTCAGGGTGCCCACAGAGCCAGGCTAGGAAGAGAAAAAGCTGCTTTGCCAATATGATTTGGGCTGATCTGAGTTTATTCTGTCATAGTGAATTCAGCATCAGGTTAAATAGAGAAAGCAGAGCCACTGCACTGTAGGCAGAATTGTCCAGTTCCCGTGTGTAATAGGTTAGCCCAATGCAGTTACACTCCTCTGCCTTGCCTGGTGGGTCCCCAGTTTGCCTTCATTTATATTCCTGTCTCTGCTGTCACTCTTCCTGGTCTGTATTTTATAGCCTGTGCCTCTCTGGATTGATTGCAGAGAGTCTGCCCCTGAGAGCTGGGCAGAGTGCAGCCTGATCCTGTTCCACATGTACGGATATTTTTAAATGATCTGCTAACAAGAAAAATGAAACCTCAGCCTCTCTTTGCTGACAAATATTAAGCAATTCTGAGAGTTTCTTGTTTCACACGGTTGATGGCTGTGGAAAGATGAATCATTACAGAGATACGTCCTGTCATACAGGCACTTTGTGGCATCTTCTCCGTGTTTAAGGCCCGTTTGAAGAAAATAGGATATAGACAACTACCTGCATTAGTCATTGTTGGAAATGGGACCGAGACATCTTAAATCAGCGTGTAAATATCTTCATAAATCAGGTAGTGTGCTGTGGCTCTGAGAAGCTTTAGAAATTAGTTTGGAAATAAAAAATAGGTGAAATAGAAACAGTGGCACGCTGTGGGGAACATATTATAGATGGCCTCCAATGGTGATGTCAGTGTCGCACATGGCCTTGCTGAAGTGGGTATGAAGGATAGGATGAATTTCTGTCCCATTGGCAAGATCCCTGGCATCTCAGAAGAAGCTCATTCCTCATCTGTGTTGAGGAATGTGCTGTGATTCGTGGTGCTCCAGGAGGAGAGGTACGGAGCCTTTTTGAGTGCAGCTCATGTCCGAAACACAATTTGAAGAGAAGGGGCCCCAAATTGACAAGACAAGGAGGGAGGGACCTCACAAGACCTTGTCAGTTGTAGATGGGTGGCTCCTCTGCAAAGCCCATCACAGTGCCTCAGTGACCCAGCTGCGAAGGAACTTCACCATGTGTTTGAGCACGGGTAAGCCCAGGACCTGTGGTGTGTCATGCTGTGCTGTCTGTGAGCAAACTCCGCCACTTCCATCAAGGAGGTGTCTGTGTCTTGGTGTGGCCAAGCTGTTGTCAATAGCCAGCAAACCTCTTCTTGAAGTCCACTGGTGGTTTTGGAGCATGAATGTTTTGAAGAAGGCAGCTTCTTTGCAAAGCCCAAGTAGGCAAATGGTGTTGCGAGACAGCATGAGCCAAGGGCAATACGTTGTCATACAATGTGCCTATTTCTTTTACTCATCTCTTTATTTTTTTTTCAGCAAAGAGGCTCAGACTGGATTTGACTAATCAAAATAGAGGAGCCTCTGTAACACCCATGCACAAAAAGTGACAAAGCAGGTGACCATGTTAAACCTTCCTGACAAAAAGTGAGCCCCCAGTTCTGGCTTGTGTCTGGGACTGACACCCAGTTAGACTGACACCAAAGACTGAAACCAACCCTGGCTTTGCTGGATTTTGTCCCAATAACTCCACCAAGCCCAGCAGGGAGTACTGAAAATCCTGGCCCAGAACAAACATCAGTAATGAAAAATCCTGGCATTTTGTCTGAGAGAGGGTATCCCGTTAGAATGCGTGGTTATATTCATTTATGGGTTGATATCCCATACTTTTCCAGCTCTTAAGACAAAGGATTTATATGGTGTATTTCACAGATGGGAAGAAGTTTTTTTGGCACCAAAGAAATGTATGCAGTACGTAGAGATCACTGAATATACAACCTAATTACATTTCTGTCCAGGCTAGTATTAGAATGGCACCAGAAAACAGAGCGGGTTTAGTTCAGGAAACGAATGATGTTTTATGTAATCAAATCACAAAGGAGGTTTGGCAAGAAGGATGCACGCAGAGAAACTATTGCTGAGTCTGGACATGGCATTAAGAACATTGATTTTTAAGTTGTGGGGGATCACAAAAGATCCACAGGAGAAGAAAAGGGCACAGAGCCTCCATTTATTTAAATCAGAGTCAATATTAGCAGACACTCAGCCTCTAGTACTAAGTCAAACCACTGGTGCATTATTTATGCAAAGGAGTTAGTGTTGCTGTCTTTGTGGTCTTACAGATCCTTATTAAATGCACTGAAGGTTCGGTGCTGCAGGCACTACAAGCCCCAGACAGCCTTGGTTACTGCATTTGTTAGGGAGAGGCAATGAAGTCAAATTATTGCTTTAGAGAGCTGAGTCCTGCTAGTAGGAATGCTGCTCCTAGCAGCAGGCAGTTCTGGGGCTGAAGCAGCATGCTGGTTGCTTTGCACATACATGAGCTAGCCATGTAAAGTCCCATTTTAATGTGTTACTTTACCAGAATGTCTTCCTTAGGGATGGACCTTTCCCCCACCCCTCCCAAACCCAACATTTTCCATCAATCATATTAATTATTCTCAAGTCCCAGTTTCAAAGTCTCACTCTCCAATCCTGAAGATATTGTGCTCTCCAGGTGATTCCAACTACACCCTATAAAAGAGATGGATAATCCTACAGGAACAGCTTTCTTCTGTTTCCCAAGATGAATGACCATCATCCACAGCAGACCAGTCGTTGCCAGCTCACACAGAGAGCTCCCAGCCCTGCACTGGCCACATGGTTTATTTCTGCAATGCAAAGAGGAAAAATACATTTCAGATGAACATTGTGTGCTCCCCTGCAGCCCCAGGAGGAGGAAAATGGATGTCCTAGTCCTCTGATCTACCTCCCTTCTTCCAAGCTGGAAAGAGAAATGAGTGTCTGAGTCTGCAGGAGAAAAATGTACCTGGGATCTCCTCAGACAGCCTCCATTGTTCATTATTATCACTCCAAAAGGCTGCCAGGAGAGGTCTGACCGTCTCCACCCTTGGAGGTTTTCCAGACTCAAGTAGGCAGAGCCCTGAGTAACCTGGTCTGATCTGAGAGCTGACCCTGCTCGAGCACTGGTCCAACTAGAGACATCCTGGGTCTCTTCCAACCTCAGCTATCCTCTGAAACAAGCAGTGTTCTGAAAGGATACAGGAGGGATTTTTGAGAAACCTCAGTGCTATGTTCATAAGCTTTTACTGGGAGACACAAGGCTTGAGTCAGAGCTGGTCTGCACTGTCACATACTCGGAGTAACATCGCTGAAATTAACCGGTCTGCAGCATCCACTCGCTACCTAGGTACTGCCTGGCCTCTATGTTGAATTACGTGACAAAGCAGTTGTGCTAAAGAAGAGCAGCTTTCCAGTGATAAACAGCTGGCTGCTCAAGAGTTTGAATGGCAGCTCAGGATTCATTTGTAACTGCAGAGGGCACGTGGTGCTTGGAGTTGGGGAGTGACACAGAATTGCTCGCGCTGGATTTGATTCCATACTCCCAGCACTTTTTGTTAGCCTAAAAATCAGGCACATCACCTCAGTAGAATTAGGGAGGAGAATATTTGCAGGTTTGAATGGCCTTGTGTTTCAGCAGGGTGGCGTGGCAGTGAGATGAGGTGTGTGCTTCAGGAAAGGTACAGTTTGGGTTTCCCCATTAGAACTGTACGGAAAGAAGCAGTGCAGAATATGCACTGGCATTGTAACACACGAAGGCATCTCTTTCCCTAGAGAGCATGCACTGCTGGTGTTAATTTTTATGCTGTGATGCTGCTAGGCACAACACATTAGGTGTTTCGAGAAACTCTGCTTTCTCTATCTCAAAACAGAGGTGTATTTGGGGCTCTGCTCTTCAGATTTCGGAATTTCCTGTAATATGCACTTTAAAGACAAGTTAAAAAGTAACACTACATTTCCAGCAGCAAGATTTTAAGAATCAGATGTCATCCCATCCGACCTCAATTAAATCAGGCGGAATCTGCTGAAGCAGCTGGATGGGATCAAGCAGGGTGTGAAAATTTGTATTCTAGTGTTGGGCAGAGAAAAGAAGATCAGTTGGAAATTTCAGTGTGAAGCTGATTCTGTATGAAGTGGAGAATTTCAAGTGTGAATGTGTGTATGTGTTCATGCATATGCTGGGGAAAGTAGGGTTGGCAAGGGAGACAGAGGAGAGCTTTGTGTTCAGTGCTTCCTCTGACACAGCTCAGCCTGTTCCCTATCTCCCAGTTTCACTTCTGAATGTGCAGGAACATGCGGTGGCTCCTTTTTCCCACCATCTTCATCATCCCTTGTACGCAACAGGTAAGTTCATTAAAAAGAAGAAAAAGATTTCTCCCTTCTTCACCCTGTCCCGGTTTGAAGTTTTTATTTGCTTAATGAAACAAAATAAATTTTGGAGAAGCAAATTCCTCATAAAGAATAAGGAGCCATTCCCTACTCCTGAGTAAATTCCATTAGTAGCTTATTTACTGCATCGTCTTGATTTTGGTATTTTTTTTCTCTCTAATCTGTACATTAAGATGATTCAGTGGGAAGAAAAAAAAAAAGAGAGTGTTAAGGAAGCTGAAATTGCCAGGGATTTTTTTTTTTTTAAGAAAAAAAAATATAAGCAAATGGTTATCTGATGCAGTATGAAAGTAAACATCTTGTCCATCCTCATATTCCATAAATATGAATGTATATATACACAGCAGTGTGACTTCAGGCTGGCTTTACAAGTGAAAAAGGCACCTGGGCTGTGTTATGCTTTGTCTCTTAGGAAAAAAATGTGAAGTGATTGCTTTTGCTGAAGGTATTTGTGTGAAAGGCCAATTTCATTCTTTATTTACTTGATTTCAAAAAGCCAGTTTCCGTGCACGCACTGTATTTTCCTGTCTGATCCAGATGAATGTCAAATGGAGAATTTTCAAATGGCTTCCTCCCTCTGCTCATTTCTGCGCGTTTAAAGCTGCCCTAAGAGAAACGAACGTGAGCAATACTGCGTTGTCTGCTTTTGCTGCTTGCTTAGTTGTGCCATACGGATCTTCCCCAATCTTTTAAACGTCAGAAAGGAAACCACACCACATGAAGGGCTGATGCACAAGTCTCGTTTTCTGATCTGCCCAGAGGGTCAGGAAAAGTGTGCAATGGGCTTGTGTGATGGTAATGGCTTTGGTAGAGAAACTTTGGGAAGGAAGAATTAGAAAGAAATTTAGCCTGTAAACTTTCCAAGGAAAGTTTAAGTTTTCATCGTCACAATAGATTTTTGGAAGATTTTTCACGTAGGTTGAATGACTCAGTAATTCCACATTTAAAGCTGTCAGATATTTGCCTGATTGTGTTTTTCTAACTGGGAAACTTTTCAATTGCACCTTTCAGTTGACGTCTTTCCCTGAAAAAAAAACCCCAAACAACGAAACAAACAACAACCGAACAAAACCAAAATCAAACAAAACAAAAACCAGCAACAGAAATAAGAAAAAAGAGAGGGATAAAAATGCTTGCTTAGGTAGAATTCTGGATGTTTAAAGTGCATTTTTATTTGCAATACAAATTAAATATACTGGTGGAAGCACCCAGGTAATTTCCTACTTTAAATACCCATTTTGAAGTGCAGGATCTGATTTAAAACACATAATCTGATGTAGCTGGTACATGGCCAAATTCCTAACAATACTCTGCTGAAAAAGGAAAAAAAAAAACAAAAAGCAGCAAGAAAGTGATTTCTAAAGCAACCATACAGTCTTGAACACTGCTAAATGTATAGGAACACCTCTGTGCCTTGTTTCCAGACAAAAAAAATGTATATGTGTTGGTTGTTTCATATTATTGTTGCATTTAGATAAAAAGGATTAGGAGAAATCCTTCATCAGCAAATGATTAACAGAATAACACAACTATGAGACTGTCTTCTGCGTGCTGTATGAAATAACAGATGACATTGTTTAATATTCATTTATTAGATTAATTGCCTCTGTGAATTAATATGTATCTTAAAAGTCATTCAGGCAAAGGAACTTGAAAGCTGCTACTTTGGAGCTTCATTAGTAGCTGTAGATGAAGATATTGTAAGTATAGTTGTAAATGAGCATGAAAAATGGAAATTAGTGGTAGAAAAAAGGCTTTTAAAAGGTCATTTAACCGCTGCACGCAATTAGGCCAGCTCAATTGTGCTGTGAGAGCTTTCACGGGTTCTGACACATGAAATGCTGAATTCGGCAGATAATTCCAGTTTCAAAGTTGAGCCGAGAGGAAATCCATCTGAACCACCCCTTCCCTGCCCCTCCTTGGCTGTCTCTGCTGGAGGTGGTTTCTACATCAGCAGAGCCCTGCAGTTTGGAGGGATGGAGAGAATCTGTCAGGTGGGGCTTCACGTGCCCATTAAAAAACCAGGCTATGTATTTTACTCTGTAAGCTAGCTGGTGAGACTGGAACCCGATGAGGGGCTGGTCTTGTCTTTCTCTCTTGCTCTTTGGGCAGTCAGAGCTCCTTGACGAGAGCAGCTCCCAAGACTTCTTTGTATTAGTGGCCAAGCACTGTGTATGCCCCCACTGAACTATGGATCCAGTTCTCCATGATGAAGAACTACCTCACAATCTGCATTTCTGCTGAAATCAGCAGCACAGAAAGATTTAAAGTTAAGATTGAAATTGTTACATTTTGGATGTAGCTCTTAAAAGAAGAAGAGAGGCTACAGCTATCACAAACAGATCCCTTCACATTCTGTGTTGATTTAATCTTCCTCCATGCGTCACAATAATAAACCCATCAAGAATTACGTAGAACTTCCTTTCCTTAAAAAAGACAACAACAATAAAAAGAACATGAATTCTGAGATGGAATGTGGAAACCAGTAAATTCTGTCTAGGTCTTGACTTCCTAGTGCTGATATAAATCCCTTTCAGAGACACATCTAGCCCTGTAAGCCCTGGATTCAGTGAATACTTACTCATGTAAAGCAGCACAGTCTTAGAGAGTGACCCATTAAGCCCAGTGCAGCTGCAAGCCTCCCTTACTAGGATTCAATTTTTGTATCTAGCACAAGAAAATATAAAAATACTACACTGCTCCTTCCCAAACAGCTACTTAAATTTTGGAGCAGAAGTAACACTCAAAAGAGATGTTTTTAAAGACTTTTGCTATCAGAAGTGGCACACAAGGCAGTTGCTGGCAATCAAACAGCAATTGACAGTGAAGGGAATAAAAAGCTCATTAATTTGCTATGTTTGTGGGAATGACTATTTCAAATAAAGCCACTACTTACTTTACAGCACCTTTTTTTTCCTGCTTTAGCTCTACTACAGGTTTTTCTTCTATTGAAGACAAAGAAAAGACCAGTGAATGGGTTTCACACAAGCAGTAGGCCAGGCTCACTGGTGGAATGACACCTCAGTGCATGACAGTGATCGATGAAATTGGTCCTCTTTTACCTAAACCCCACAGCCCCTCACTGTTTGGATTCTGTGAGATGAGAAATGTTGAGTGTCTTCATGCAACTTCACAGCTTTTTCCATTCCAATTTCATTTTATGCTGTCCCAGCTACACATAATGCATTCAGCTCTCAAAATATCCCACTATGTGTAAGTTTTTCCACAGCCCACCAGCAAAGCCTGGAGAAAAACCTTCAGAAACTGGTGAAGTCCACCAGCGCAAAGAGATTTGTCACTGGCCATGCAGGTGCCCACCTGCACCAACCTGCAGCCCTGGGATAAGCTTGGTGAAGGACGGTTGTGGCTGCTGTAAGGTCTGTGCCAAGCAGTCAGGAGAGACCTGCAATGAAGCAGACATCTGTGATCCCCACAAAGGCCTCTACTGCAACTACTCGGAAGATGAGCCTAGGTATGAAACAGGCGTGTGTGCATGTAAGTTCTTCTTTCACGTTCCCTTCTTAAAGTACAGGAGGGTGGGACCATGCAGGTGAATGATTTTGGAGGAAAACTCTGCTTGCTGGTGCTGCACAGCTCTGCGCTGGGCAATTCATCCTAATTTAATCCTTCCACTATTCAGCCAAAGAATCTGAGAGTAGGACTGGGACTGTCTCTATTAAACTTAGCTGTGTATGCATTCAGTGAAACCAGTTCCTTGTGCACCGTATCGTTATTTGAAGGCATGTTGAGGACTGATTTAAAGTTAGGTGGCTCTGGTTATCACTGGGCGTAAATAAAAACCAAATGTGCTCGGGCTGGGAAGAACCTGAAAGGTGCAGTAAAGGCTGATTGAATTTTAGGGCTCTGTAAGCAGGAGCCACGTGCTTCTTCCACGTCAGTAACTATTGTTTACCATTTGCAGATCTGGTAGCTGTAGGATGTGAGCTCAATGGAGTTTATTATCCTAACGGGCAGAGCTTCCAACCTAACCCGTTTTATAAGTGCCTGTGTGTCAGTGGAGCAATTGGATGTACTCCTGTATTCACCCCAAGATTGGCAGCAAGTCCCTGCACCAGGGTCGTGGGCAGAAAGAAGCCCGGACAATCCATTTGTGACCCAGGGCAGCAGAAGCAGCTTCAGCCAACAAACTACAGACTGATGTCAGGTGAGCCTGGCTACACTGGTAGAGTTTTCTGTACGTGAGCCGTGCTGCATTTAGCGTCCCCGGCTCCAGCAGCCAGGCAGGCTGTTTCTCAGTTCTTGCTGAAGGCCATTGCCAGGGGGACTAGTCTGTCCCAATTACCCCTCTTAGTCATAGGTCACAGGCTCTTTTCTCTAAACCTCATGAATATGAAAAGCAAAAAGCCTTTTGGCTTCTGTCACCAGGGAATTGGCCAAAGCTACCTTCAACCCATCTTTCTGCAGAGGTTTAATGCTCATCAGATCAGACCAATTAGGGCTGCTGGTGGAAAGCCATTTGGCAGCCTGGGAGCTGTCTCACTTTCTCCTGCTTTGTGGTGGTTGGGAGTCTTGGTTTTCACATCCATCCACGAACATGTTGCAGGCCTCTCGTTTCAATAGAAAGCAGAAAATGATATAAATTGCCTTAGCTGCTTCCTGAATCCACAGTATTTCAGGTCACTGCAAGGACAACGCTCTCCCCAATCCCTTCTCTGTCCAGTCTGATGAAAAGCGGACAGGAGTTTACCCCCGCAGGTCTGCCAGGGCCAGTTTGATAATCCCTTTAGCCTCACTCTGGCTCTGCTGCCGACACTGGAGGTCTCTTTTTCACTTTAAGGAAGCACAATTACCAGAAGCAGCTATCCTGGCCCTTCCCTTGCTCCAGCTACCTGCATTTGTGCCGTCTCCTTCCCTGTCTGTGTGCAAGTTTCCACTGTGAAACCCATCTTCATTACAACTCATGGGGGTAGCAGAAAGCCAAGGCATTTATTTGTTGGCATCTTGATTTTTTTGGAAAATATGGCCTGAATTATCATCATGGATCAACAGAATAAAAGGCTCACAAAGCTTATCAGAAAACCTTCATGAAAGGCGGAGGAGTAAATAGGTAGAAACCATTTGACCCCCAAATACATGCACTTGATTTGTGGGGAGCTGTGTTGCAGGTACCCGGGGAACAGCTGTAGGAGCCCAATTCCCAGTTAAACCATTTGCTTCGTAGTGGTGCAGCAGAGCCAAAAGCTGAAGTCCTCCTTTGGGTAACTCGTTCATTGATTGCAAGCCTGCACCTCACAGTGTTTATTCAGGAACTTGGATCAACTGTGCAATGTAACCTTGAGGAAAGGCATCCAGCTTGCAGAGCACACCTCCTAGCTGACTCAGTTCAGGGACTCGGCCGTCTGTCCTGTGGTGGCTGTACGTGCTGAAGGATCACAGAGCTGCTGGAGGAGGAAGAGACCTCTAGAGATCATCTGGTCCAACCCCCACACCAAAGCAGGTTCACCTAGAGCACATTGCGCAGGCAGGGTTTGAGTATCTCCAGAGAAGGAGACTCCACAACATCCTTTGGCAGCCTCTTCCAGTGCTTCGGCCACCTCATAGTAACGAAGTTTTCCCTCATATTTTGATGGAACCTCCTCTGTTCTAGGATGCTACGCTTCAGGCAACACAAACCCTCTGAAGAAAAGCACCTTGAATTTTTTTCTTTCAAAGTGAGGTCTTCCCTATTCCCTCTCCCAGCACAAGAGAAGTACCATGTCAGCTGAACTCCAGGGATGGCCTCCATGGGCCAACGTCTATTTTGAAAATTCTTTTTTTCTGTTAGTGTGGATAATAAGCACCAAGGTTCACTTTGTTGCTCTTGCGCTGTTTCCAGGCTTTCCCTGCCAGTTTGATTTACTGGAGTCAGAGACATGGGGAAGTACACAGGTAATCTCTGCTCTAGTGGAGGCTGTCCCTGCTCTCAGCAGGGGGGTTGGACCAGATGACCTCTAGAGCTCCCTTCCCACCCAGACATTTCTATGGTGCTTTAAAAAAATGTACCAAGTATAAACAACCATTTCACTTCCCTTTGTGTTTTGTAGATCTGTGACAGGCTTTTGATCTGCATGCTGCAATGAGATCTTTAAATTGCTGTCTGGTTTTCAGGTATCCCTGTACTCCTGCCCGTGCTCTTACCTAAATGCACAGATTCCATCAAGTTAGGTTTTTTTCTGAGTTTCACCATGAACTTTTGCACTGCAATTGTTTTGGTTTTTTTTCTTTTTTTTAAACTGCACTCCCCTTAATCCAGCCCAAATCCATCATAAAATTGGTTTTTTTGGATACCTAACAGTGACCAGGGAACTTTATGCCTCAATACAGACCCTAAAGCCTTCACAGTATCTACGAAGAAACCAACACGAGTGTTTTCAACCTATGCCTGGCCTTAAATAATTTTCCACATCTCTTCCATTGTGGACATTTAATAAATATTTCACAAGTAACTCTCTCCACAGAACATTTCCATCACATTAAACTGGAAGGTTATACAACACATGCACTCCTTACTAGGATCAGAGTATCCAGTCTATTTAGAACCACCTACAAAAGCACCTTCATGAATAGAAATCAAATGCTTAGCCTTTTATTTTCAATTAATCCTTTCGGGGCCATTCTGCTGCGGAAATAATTTATTGCTGTCTTAGCTTACAGGAGCTTGCCACTAGTTTTGAAGAAAAAGTGCCTAGTACAGGCAACTCCCTGGACACCCTGTTCCAGAACCTGTGGCATAGGCATGTCCAGTAGAGTGACCAATGAAAACAGAAAATGTGAAATGAAAAGAGAAAAGAGATTATGCTTCATCCAGCCTTGTCTGACTAATATACTGAAGACAATAAAGGTATTTGCTAATATAAAATGAGTTCCTAATAGAATATGAAAATAGGGGCAGCAATGGAAAAATGGATGCATTAGCAACTGCTAATAGAAAATGACTTCTTCCTTTTTTTAAGGGTTTTAAAAGAACTCTTCTTTGTTTTCTATCTTCAGTGTTCCGGTTTCAATAGTAAACTACGGATGTGTAATTTCAAACAAAACAATATAAGGTCCTGAAATACAAGTGCTGCCAGTGTTGTTCTGGTGCTCAGTCCTCAGAAAAGATTTTTCTATTTGGTGGATGATAAATAAAAACCAGACAGCTTTGAGGAGGAGCAATTTTCAGGGTATTTCTATGTAAATGCTGTAGTTTTTCCTCATGTGCTCTCTTTAATGTCTAAAAACTCAGGCTTTTCTTTGTTTTTATATTAAAGATTCCAAAAGGAAAAACATGTCAACCGACATTCCAGCTTCCTATGGCAGAGAAACTAGTTTTTTCTGGATGCTCAACTACTCAAAGCTACAAACTAACTTTCTGTGGGGTGTGCTTGGACAAGAGATGCTGCATACCTAATAAATCCAAGATGATCACAGTACAGTTTGAGTGTCCCAATGAAGGCTCCTTTACTTGGAAGATGATGTGGGTAACCTCATGTGTATGCCAGAGGTTTTGCAGTGCTCCAGGTGATATATTTTCTGAACTCAAAGTCATATGAGGAGTTACATCACTGACTGTAGCGTACCGAGAGTGCAAGAGCTCATTCCCAGCCTGAAGAGCGAGCGCAACCCCCCTGCCGCAGCAGTGTTGATAGTGAAGCTCCACAGTCACTTTTTAAATAGCTCCTGAAAAATGGAAGTAAGAGTGAAGCTTTTTAAGCTTCGTTGCTTTTCTATGTGGAAATACATTCCTGAGACAGATGTACATAACACTACTATTGTCAAAACAAGAACTTTTGGTCATTAAATAAGGCACAGCAAGACAGCTCCATAGCCCACGGTAACAAGCTGTTGCCCATAAAGATAAAGACATGTAGATTTACCAATGCTCTAACCTATTAGATATTAAAAAAAAATAAGAAAATTACCCTGTAATACTTCATCTATAAATCTTGATTCTCAAATTAGCATTTTCTACTGTGTATCTGCAATATTCAAACATATCAATGTGGTTTGAAACAGAAGTAAATCTCAAGCTCAGATCACTTTTTCCAGCAGATAAGCTTTCTCCAGTGTTGTGAGCATAAGCAATGCACTTGTAAAGGACCAAGAGTGAGAGCAGCTGCAGATAACATGCAAAATCTCAAGGAAATTACTGTTTTTAGAATGTTTTCTTAAAAAAAAAAGCTCTCAACAGATGTTATCACACTGTTTTATTGAACTAAAAATTGTGCTTACTTGTACACACACTCCAACTCTGCTACAAGGACTTCAGGCTTTCAGAAATCATTGTATTGATCCCCTCTCATGTGTAAGAATTCATTGGTCTTAGTGTTGTAAGACAGCCAGTGCTGGAAAACTGGAAATAGCTGTGCATTCTGTTCTGTAAAAGCTTTTACTGTCATATAAAAAGCTACTGACTCTGGTAATTATAAATACTACACCAGCTATTTTACTTGCATTCTTTTAAGCATATCAACTTTGTTCTCAAACAGTCATTATAACTTCATTTTAAGTGCATGTTTCACTCAGAGGTATATTGTATTATCTCATTATCAAGTGCAGTTCAGCATTCATGAATATGAATCATTAAAATATGTTAATTAATACTCCAAGTATAATACGTGAAACAAAATGGATTTTGTTGACTTTTCTGATATTGCCAATTCTGAGATCAACTCAGAATGCTCTAATACAGCGAAGTACAACAGGGAAGCAAAACTACTCGACATCTGAACATAGCCGAGAGCATTCTGAAATGACTACTACCCTGCAAAGTTTGCAATCAGCTTCATTAGAGACTCGCTTTCATCTTCTGAAAAGACTAGGTGGGCTTTTCTTCTCTTTGTAGCTGTTAAAAACCAAATCTAGCAGTGGTGACCCCCCCTTTGAAGCAAGGCCTGCCTTTAGTTTAATGTAAGCTGAAAGTCTAAGAACTGAACTACATTTTTGGCTGCCACAACCTCTTTCTTCACAGCATATGGTAGGTCAATTTACTCCACAGTTAGGAAGAACTGCTCTTACTGATATCCAGCATAAGGTGCCTTGAAATCTTTCTTACAGAGTAGGCCCGTCGCTTAATATGACACCTCTCAGAGTTAAGGAAGCTGTTGTCCCAGTATCACTTTCATGCTGCAGCTCATGCTGGTTAACTGAAGTGCTTGGATGCTTGGGCAAAATGTAAAAAATGACCTAAATCAGTTCTTCCTTCTTTAAACAGCTATCTTCAGTCTTGATGGATCTGTTCTAGGCCCACCTTTCGTGGCATCCAGTTCATTGTACTCTGCTATTAGGTCAGATAAAGATGATATGGCTTCAGAAAAACAGCTTTCCTCCATCCCATCTACATGCAGGTAATGGTGAAGGTGAGCCTATGAGAATGAAAAAAGCTTCAGTGTTATCCTAATGCCTTTGGCTCAATAAGTACCATGTAGCTTGCACCAAAGAAGGGAGTGCAACTGCTGTAGAAAGTAGATTTAAAGACTTCTGTCATGACATCCCTTGCTTAAATACTTGGCAACTTCAGTCATTATCCCCTATGGAATGACAGCTGATATTACTGATTTCTTACACAGCCATCTTCCCGTGTTCTCTCTTGGCTAGACCTGACCAAACTGTGTGTTGGGTTTTTGCAGCAAGGCTTTGGTAGCAGGGAGGAGTGTAAAGCTGCAGAGGTGGCTTTATGAGAAGATGCCAGGAGAAGCCCTCAAGTCCAAAAGAAACAGTCTGAGCCTGTTCCAATATGGAGCTGATGCTGACCAAAGCTGAGCCCATCAGGGAGGCTGGTAGTGTCTCTGTGAGAATATATTTAAGGATGGGTAAAATGTGTTGCACAACAGTTGTAAGAGAGAGGAAAGAGAAAAACATGAGAGAAATAGCCCTGCAGACACCAAGATCAAAGAAGAAGCAGCAGGAGTGAAACTGAGTCTAGAAAGGAGGCAGGGTGAAGATGTTTTCAGTTTTGTTTTTTCTATCCTGTTATTAATTGGCAATAAATTAAATTCATATTTCCCAACTCAAGTGTGTTTTGCCCATGACAATAACTGGCGAGTCATCTCCTTGTCCCTACCTTGAGGCACAAACTTCATCCTACCATGTCCCCTTGTGCTGCTGAGGAAGGGAAGTGAGAGAACAGCTTGGTCACCTGACAGCCAGCCAAGGTCAACCCACATCTGTCAGATACTGCCTCACTGCTGAAGAAAGTAGGTATACACCTGCCTGGTAGGTACAGATTGCTAAAGGGTTTACACTTCTTAATCAGGAGCTGCTGGAATGGTTCCTTGACAGGTAACACCAAGAAAAATCTTCACCTGCTACTTTTCAGCAGTCCTTTCGTGATACTAAGATTTGCTTCCCAATAATGCAAGATGCTAATGATTAGTGGCTATGGATGTTATCACGGTAAAATTTGTACCTTTTTCTTGTAGAGCTTCAGAAATCTGTCTTTGAGTTGAATGAAAGTTGGTTTTACACAGGTGTTGTTTGCTAAAGCCAGAAGGGAATGGGTATGGCCCACAGGCGGTACTGAACACAAACCAGTTTTCCATCCCTCTTGATTCCAGGAGATAAAGTGCAGGGATGGCTTCAACCTGTGATACAAATCTTTAGTTACCTAAGGAATGTAAAGAACGCAAAGCTTAAGTTTCCTTTACAAACACTCTGAAAAGATTAACATTTAAGCTTTCAGAACTAAGTAAGCCAGTTATAACTATAGTTCTGAGTAAGACATTTTAGACTTCAGACTAAAACACTGTGTCTATTTTAAACTAAAACTGCAAACACCAATTCTGTTTTAATTTAACGTACCAGGCTTTGAAAAGTAAAATTACAAATACCTATTTCTAGAAAAGGGACTGCAAGCGCTGAGATTTAGGAGAGGGGCAGATTAATACCGTGTGAGGACAACTGGTCTACCTGGAGCTTAGAAAAAAATGCTTTAGATACTCAGAATTTTTCCCCACACCCCCCTATCTGCCTGTAAACTCCCTTCTGCATGGAGGCTTGCCTACCTTTCCTGTTACACCTATTTAGATCAACAGTGTAAGAGACACAAACGCAGTGCTAACACTACAGAGTTGTTAAAATAAGGATGATTTCCTATCTACATGAAAGTAACCGTGAAAGAGAGGGCCTTGTGCTCAGTAACAACAAACTTCTACTACAGAACTTATTCCTCCAACGTCCTTTAATGGCAGGAGGCCTCTGGAAGATCAGACTTTGCTTCCTTTGGCATTTTTGGGAATGAGAGGAGCTGCATAGAGACATCTTGACAGCTGCCTTTACTTGGAAATCCAAGAATGCTGTGACTTATTCTAACTCATTATGTACATTAATTACACTTTCCCCTCCCCTCCTGAAATTAAAAAAAAATAAATTAGAAGTGATTTGGTATGGAGATTCTTCAAATGAAAAGTAAGTGTTCTGGACAACTGGCATGTTTCAGTAACAAATGCCCTGACTAGTTTGTGGCATTACAAACCTTTCAATGTTTCTGCAGAGGTCTGAAACTTGCACATTTCCTCGAACGAGAAGTGCACAGGCAAGGTAGAGGCTATGCTTTGGATCTGCTTGAATTAGCTGATGATCTCTGCTGAAAGCATCTGAAAACATCTGATCCAACCTAAGTGAAAACAGAGTTACTATCTACTCTTACTAAAGCAGGCTAAAAAAGTTTTGAACTTTCAGGCTTTAAAAGTTGACAAAATTCTGGAGAAAAAGCTTCACTGATAACAGGAAAAGTCAAACCTTTATACATACATAAGTTGGCATCAGAAATTTATAAAACCCACCAGATCCATTTTTCCCCTCTCTTCTCCCTCCTGTTATGAGCCACTGTTGAGTCTGAAGTCAGAAAACTGGACAGATTAAGATACCTTTATTAAAGCAATTTTAGGTCAATAGTTAAAAGTATTAAAATATATGCAAAAAGATTTAACTACTTGACGTTCTGGTTAAATAGTTTGGGAGGACAATCTTACTGCTTGTGAAGGATCTGACAAATACCAAAGTGCTGCTGGCCCTTGCAGAACTGATTATCTGCCCGTTACGCTTTGTTAGCATCTAACAACATCCTGCCTTATATCAGAAATATATGTCTGCATATTCTGATGGCCAGCAGGACTAAGGCAGTGATTGTCCCCCTGTACTCGGCACTGCTGAGGCCACACCTAAAATACTGTGGTCAGTTTTGGGCCCCTCACTACAAGAAGAGCATTGATGTGCTGGAGTGTGTCCCAACAAGGGCAACAAAGCTGGTGAAGGGTCTGGAGAAAAGGTCTTGAAGGAACTGTGATGGATTTTTTTTTTTTTTTCCCCAGAAAGGGTTATAAAGCGATGGAACAGGCTGCTCAAGCAAGTGGTGGAGTCACCATCCCTTGGAAGTATTTAAAAGATGTGGAGATGTGGTGCTGAGGGACATGGTTTAGTGGTGACCTGGCAGAGCTGGATTAATGGTTGGACTTGATGATCTGAAAGGTCTCTTCCAACCAAAATGATCCTGTGATTATTTAACAGGATTAATGAATCATAAAACTGTATTAATTTTGATTAATGATTTAGGAAAAGACAGAGCCTACTTATTCTAATTTTATCATGTACGCCTGCTTTAAAAGATGACACTCCAGATCATACTCTCTCTCCACCTCCTTAACCAAGTTCCAGTGCACTGTGGGATGTGAAAGATGATGTCTTGAGGTTTCTGTGGACTCGGAATATTTAAACCGTTCTTTCCATTTGCTCCAAAGTCTGCCTCACCTGTGCCACAATCTGCCTATAAAAAGAACAGCTAAGTAAAGGAGACAAAAATATTACCATTCCCACCTCATTCTGAACACAGAATCAGAGATGTTTTGGGTTGGAAGGGACCTTTAGAGGTCATCAGTATGACTGAGTGAGCAACTCCCCGTAGTCTGCTACCATCCTTCTAGCACTGCATTGTCTCCTCAGGGTATGGTTAATCGATTTTTAACTGGTTATTTTTCTGCCATGGCAGTGGCTTAAATAATCTCACAAAATTTGACAAGCATCACCTTATTGTTACAATATGCTCTGTTCAGCAGGCTCACTACATATCCAGACTGAAGTAAGATGCCATGACTTCCCGAGGAGTCTAGTTTAATTCCTTACTTGTCTTTACAGTATTGTGTGAGATAAGGGCAAACTGTTACTCAAAAGAATTTGGTGTGTGGCTCCTACCCAAGTAATACATTTTTCTAACAGAAACATTTCCCAGCAGAGATAACAAAAATATGTTTTGAGTTTTACTGGCTCAACCATTACAGAGAAAAAAGGACAAAGGATGTTCCTAAAATCAGTAGGATGAATTTGAAAATGCTGCAGACTTAGAACTCTTACCCTTAGTTGGCACAGAGTAGTTTTGTTTTTTTATTTTTTAATGAAAACTACGGAAGAATCAGAAATTAAGCTTCAAATGTAAAGCTTCTGTAAGATTTTTTTTCTTACCTTCTAGAAGGTACGTTAACATCAGCCAATGTATATAGAGGAGTCAAGCTTGAAACCAAGTAATGAAGTCGAGGAAACGGAACTAAATTCATACTGATTTCATTAAGATCCATGTTAAGGGAACCTTCGAACCTGGCAGAGCTGAAAAATTAACAAACTGCTATAAACTAAGTTAATTATGTTTATAATGTAAACATTCATTTTAAGTCTATTTTTCAACTGTTCTGTACAATAACAGATGAAAACAAGACAGCATTCAGGAAACTGTACAATAACTAAACTTTCACACTTGGCAGTAACAGTGCTATATCTTATTCTCTTATGCTTCTCATTATAGAACAGTAAGTCATCAAGAGTGAGACCTTGTTTCCTAATTGTAGTCTTTAGTACTCTTTTTCAGGATGTGGACATAGCTGCTGAACAGCAGTGTCAATAAACAGGCTACAATAAAACATGCACGACTTAGCATTCCTGACAAGCTATTTACAAGAAAAGCAGGCCAATACTCCAGAATTATATTTCACCAGGAGTTTCTTGCAGCATTAGAGTTTAGGAGCAACAATGATCTGAGATAATTTATAAAATAGTACAACTGGCCTAGGAAGGCAAACCTCCCTGGGGCTCCATGAAGTGTTAAGAGCAAACTACTCTTCTGCCTATAAACCTTTTCTTACTTCAGTTCCAAGACTATCACAGCTCGAGCAAGGCCACTGCGATCTGAACGCTTCCAAATATTTTAACATTTAGTAATTAATTCTTAAAAATAGACCTGTATCAAATGGAAACCAGTTAACATTCTTTGAGCATTATTGGCAGCACACACCACTGACAGCAATACTGCTTTACAGAGAAGTAACCTGTAACTTTACCTCGTCAGGTTCAGAAGCAAGTTGGCTACGATATTATTCATTGCATCAAAGGGCTTCTCTTGGACAGTTTTTGTACTGCCTGCACTCGATGTCACCAAGCTGTTTTGCTTCAGAGTTGACCCCAGCTTCCCAGAATTGATCATCTGATGAATTTTATTGACTATATCAAACAGAGACTAGAGGGAGGAGAAAAAAAAAGCATACAAGAAGTCTTGAGAACAGAGTTTTCAAATTCAGTGCCACAATTTGCAATTAATCTTAAAAAAAAAGTTAAGACGTGGTACTTTCGGTTCAAAGATTATACTTTTGATACAATTAAGTCCAACTTTTGACCAATTCCAATTGACTGAAGTGTTTCTAAAAGTTTCTTCCTTACACGTCACAAACACACACACTGCTTGACTCTGAAGTTTGAATCTTATTCAACCATTCAAAATTCTTATTTTCTAAAATTGTTTTTTTTAAATTTTCTTACTTCCTCTGAAAGCAAAAATATATTCTCCAAACATATTTCTCTTTTTTTTTTTTTTCCCAGAAGCAAGCAGCAAGAGAGTCACCAGAATGAGATTCAAATGAGTCTAGTGGTTTGCATGGTCAAGGGTTCTTGTGATGGCCATGCCACTAACCAGCAAAGCCAGGTCTGTTGAATTTGTAGTGCTCCCTCATTTCCCTTGCAGGACTCTACTAATACGACATACAAATTGATTGCTAAAAGACTATGAGACTCCCAGCCTGAGGAAATAGAAGCTTTTAGCTGTTTACCTTGAAATAGACATGAGAAAAGTCACTCTAGACAACTTTGAAGGTGCAGAGCAGCTTTTTAGTGATAACCACATTCATTTTAAAAGCCTGAAAGTGACTTAGGAGTTCAATTATTACTTAAAAAAAATAAATTATGCTTAAGACTCAGTATGCAAATCAGTACACAGAAGTAAAAGACACTTCCTATGTGCAGTCTAATAAAAAAGTCATTGACAGAAATAGAATATTATTTCTTACTTCATTCTCTATTGGTAGCACACAGTCTGCATGTTCATTAAGCTCCTTCATAGCCAGAACACTGTTATATGGAGAAGTAACAACATCATCTTCACCAGAGGGATAAACTGAAGTAACAAATCTATATACTTCTGGAAATTCATCCTCAAGCAATTTTAGTACAAAAGTTCCAAGACCAGATCCTGTCCCTAATTATGAAGAGAGAATGATATAAGGTAACAGGTTCCCCAAGTAATCTGAAGTCTCGTGTGCTGGAACCATACAACTTTTCAATTATATATATTAATGAATATTTCCTGAAGCCACAGTGAGGGCTACTTATATGCAAATTAAGGCAAGAAGGTTTTTCCCTGACAGCAGAATAATTAAGTGATAAAAGTATTTCCCATAACACACCAGACAGGATGAAGTACATAACCTCAAACATTTCTGCAAACCAAAAAGTCCTATTACATAACCAACATTTTTCTGACCTCGCCTTTTTATTTCTCATTTTAATTGTTTTTATTTGAATTTTGAAATAAAACATTTGTTTCAAAACACTGAACTTCCCCAGACAAAAACTGACTTCTCTTTTGGGGTTTCTTTATAAAGTTTTCTCCTTCTCCAGTCAAAAGAGAACGCTCCCTTTCCCCCAGCTCACATGCTTTTTCCCTCATTAGCAGTAAGTACACACCACGGAGGTCAAATCTGAGAACTGAGCTGTGTTTTCTCTGCCTTGGACAGCTCACTTTCTCAGAAGCAGACGATTTCATCTATGAGCAAGACAGTGATTTTCTGCAATAACAGAAACAGTATCTGGAGGGCCCCTCAAATTAAGCAAATGGCCATAAAAAGGCCCTTGACACAACTCTCGCTTTGTAATTGGAGCTGTTTTCTATGTCTTTTTCCACATCATAACCAGTAATAATATGTGCTCCCCCCATATTTCTGAGGCACAAAGGCTTAGTGGCAACACGGTAATGACAAAATTGTCACTGCAAGGGATTCTTCTTTCTGATTTTATGACAATGTAGCTAGAGTGAATTCAAAAGAGTTATATGGAAGGAAACCAGATAAACAAAGGTTTCTTTTTCTAACGTGAAGCGACAGTAGAAGCCTCCTTCAAAGTCTTTTGGAAAAACTCTTTTCCCAGGATTAAAAATAACTTGATTCCAACAATGATGTCAGTGTTTGAGGCCATTGTCCCTTCTTCTGATCAGTAACACCTCAGTGTTTCCTCCTATTTGGTACCTGTCTGGTTCCACCCACTGCCTTGTATTTAAAGTTTCTGCTGTATTTTTGTTCCAGGTAGAACTCGCCTCAGCTCATGATTAGGGCTCCTCAGTGTTCTAACAAAACAAATAACAAATAATTACAGGTCCACGTAATTGGACTGCGGTAACTTTTTGAATTCTGCATTCTGAGTGATGTAGCTTATTACAGTGATCTTCCTTTCAAGACTGAGGTTTTTGTTTGTTTTTTTTTTTTTTCCACCCGTGGATGCAGCAATCATAATAACTATAAAAAAAATTACTTACCCCCTCCCATAGAATGAATTATAAAAAAACACTGTAGACAGTCACAATGTTCTGCGGTTTTCCTCAGCTTTTCCACAATGCTTTCCTGGTACTGAGAGCCATATAGCTTATGACCTACAGCCCTGAGGATATGAAAAGCACTTAAACATTCAACAATCATATTTCTTTCTTTTTTTTTAACTCCTATCTGACACTTTACAGTTCAGACCTGGGTACAATACCTAATTTGTGAGAGCTGCTAAGCTGTGACTACATCATGGGAATATGGGAGTCAGGATATGGTTTTAATTTTAAGGATGCCAGCAGCAGTAAGTTCACAGTTTTGGAGTGTGCACTATTATTTTGCACCAATAAAGAAAGATTTCCACACTGGATGATCAAACTGGAATAGTTAAATGAAAGTTATCCACTCCTTAACCATAAGGATGTCCCTATGCAGGATGTGTATTGATCTTCCTTTCAGAAAATTTGGAATTCATTATGTTAATCAATCTTTTTGTGAATTTCTCTTTTTGGTAATGTCATTTACATGCACAAAGCCAGACTCTGTGGTGCTTAGAAACCAGAAGTGCAATTGTTCATATATCTTATTTCCACCCTAGTTGCACAGTCTTAAAGTAGATTATGGCTTCTACTGAGCAATGGAAGCAGCTGAATACCAAGGAAATAAAAATAAAAAGCATGTTCTTTTGAAAAGGAAAATCAAAAAAGAAGAAGAAAAAAACACACAAAATGATATATCAGCAGAATTATCTTTCTGTGAAAGGCTTTTCAAAGGCCTCCTCCAGGCAACAGTGACTCCAGAGTTTACTGGTAATATGCTGCAGCTCTCCAGGTGCAGAAGGAACCACAAAGCTCCTGTTATCATTTCCCTTTTCAAATGCCATCTAATTAGTTGCTAAGAAATGCTTTCTGAAGAGGTTCTCACCAGTTGTTTCCCGACCCAGAAACATCTGTGATAAGCTGCTTGCTATCAAACACATCCCTCAATGGTCCCTGAAGAATTTCATTTACCACACCCTCCTCCATGTCAATCAACAGTGCCTTTGAGAAAGGAAAGAATTAAAATTCAGTCAGTAAGCAAACCATTCTTCAAAATAATCACACAAAGAAGTACAAAATTATTTGCAACATGAACGTTATGTTGTTCGCACTGTGCTTCAAAGAAACTTTTTTCTGTTGCTGTTAACTATACCTACCAGATTCACCTTGGTTGATTTGCTGGAAGTCATTCAATAATATTTTGATCTCTATAAAATAGATCTATTTTAAATTTATATAAAATATATTTTTTGTTAACATCTTAGAATATTTTTCCCCAATACCTAGGAACAAAGGAATTAAAGTATTTTTATGTTTCAAGTTTTCTTGCTTAATGCCTTAAAGTGGTTCAAAGAAGCTCCTTTGTTCAAATAAAACCTTGTTTGATAATTCTTTATTAAAATGATAACTGAAATTACTCAACCAGACTAGCAGCATTGCTCCAGTGAACCATACAAGTTAGCTTTATAAATTTTACTACTGAAAGTAGTATTTAAAACGAGATACCTTATGAAAATTCCTACACAACTGGATGTAAATATACAAGGTAAAAAGAGTGACCTTTATAGATTGCCTTACTCGTGCTTTTAAAGAACAGATTTTTCCTTTGTAAATATCATGACCATCACTTCTGAAAAAGAAAAAAATAAATCCAAGCTTAGAATCATAATAGAAAATAAGGCAATATATTAGAATAAAATTCCTTCCTTACTCTTCGATGTTCAGACGATTGTTACAAAGTAAACAAACACCCTGAACATGCTGCTGAGAAAGTCCTCCTAATTCCTTAAAGTAATGCAATTACAGTCTCCGTCAGAAACATCCTTCAGGATGCTGAAAAGATGAGCATTGGAAGTTTACTCAGAGGTACGGCCTCTACGCTGTGGTAATTCTCTTGTATCCAGCTCGTGGTGCATCTGCCTGGAGAGGAACGCAGTGCGCCAAACAGCACCGCTCGCTTTTCACGAGGGGCAGTGCAGCACTGCACTACTGCTCAAGGTGTGCAAGCTGTCTCACTGCACTAGTTTGACTTTACCATTGAGATTTACCAGTTCAGAACCCATGCTGGGATGGCACAACTTAATTTTGTGGGTTTTTTTCCAGTATTGGTTGTACTGAGCCAGCCTAGGGGACTATGCGTTGGGTACAAACACATTCTCTCCACAGTGAATGCTGGTGCTCAAGGGTAAATTACTATGGCTGGTCAAATCATGTTCAGTGCAGGGGAAAAAGGCAGGGATACTAGAAGATGAATGTAATTTTTCACTCATTTATTTATTCATTGAATTATTTTACAGGCTGGTTGAGCTTAAATTTAAAGTATCTCTTAGACTACTTTACAATAATATTCCCAAAGCATCAGCTAGAATTTGCTACAGCACCAAATGTTCTCACCATGCTCAGTTCCATCAGGAATGAGAGGAAGAGAGTATGGGACTGCACTGGATTTCTCAAGGAGCTTCCACCCTCTCAGAGAAGCTCTTCAGACACTTGTCATCCGCTGATCAGCTCACAGCAGCCTCCAATACTCATGTGATTCCTCTGGCCTACACAGCTCCCTATGAGTCCACCAGAGCACCAGTAAATCCAGCTAGAGTTTTATTTCTCTTCAAAGACTAGCAAAACTCAAAGAGGGGAAAAAAAACAACAACAAACCAAAACAACCCATATCAATACTTTTTCTAACTCTTGTCTTTGTAGTCTTTCATGCCAGCTCTTGCTTTCAATCACTTTGATTGAATTGCTGAAAAAAATCTCCTATTTCCTAGAATACTCTGGGCTTAAGACATGCATTTCTGCATATAAACCCATACATGTGCACAAGCACATTTCCAATATTACAGAGTTTAATAGTCATCATAACAAGAAAAAAAAGTCTGTTTCTGCCACAGAGTTTTTCATCCCTGTTTCTGACAGGATAACCCAACAATTATTTTGATAATTGCATAGGAGACTGAAGTTTGGTGCTTTTATGACATATGGTTTTATGCTTGCAATGACCTGGGAGGAGAACTAGCTCTTTCTGATAAAACTAAACCAAACCCTACAACAATAACAAGACACCAAAACCTTACAGCCTGAGCAACAGAGTTAGAAATCACTCTAAACTATGGTTCAAGAATACAGTTAAAAGTGGGAATTATTTCAACAGGAAACTGAACAGCTCCTGGAAAAGATGAGATTTGAATAATCATTCTTCTGGTTTGTGGGGAGGGGGAATCTTCCCTAAAAATTCTACAGTACTAAGTGAGGTAAGTCCTTCCTCTTTACAGAGAGAAAGAGATGTTCCTATTGCAGCCAACCTGTCAATTATAAATTCGGTGGTTTCATCATTAGAAATGTAGAGACTGTTTATAACCAAATTATCTTGGTAAAAAAAATAATCTAGGAGACATGCCCAAGGAATGGCAATTATAAACTCCAGTGCACTTTTCTGTTCTTTCAAAGAGGTAAAACTTAAACCAATTATTATTACAATGCCATTTTAGATAACTTGCTGTACTGCAGCTTTACCACATGATGGAAGGAAACAAAGGCTGGTCAAATGTTTGGGTTTTTTTTAAGAATTAAAATGCAACAGCAATATCCAAGTCTACAGCTGTTTTATTCTTGCAAAGTATAAGGATTTTTGTAACTGGACAGATAAGAGATGACAATGCTGTTGAGGGATAGCCACCACTCTTAGCATAGCAAACTGGTCAGATAAAAGGGATTTTACAACTGACACGACCTTTTGTGACTAATTTATATAAAATTCCTCTCACAACTCTTCAAGAAACACTGCTAAGTTGGTATTCAGGGGGATTGCAGTCTGATCATGATTCACAAAAGCAAAAGCTGTTGGAGCCTGACTACCCTTTTTTGGGACAAAAGGAAATAAACCCAAATGCTTTCAACACCTTTAACTGCTGAAGGAAGTATAGTTAAAATGAAAAGGTAAAAATAGTGCTTTGAGAACACAAAAAAAGGCAAAGTCTTTTTCTAGCACAAATTAAGTATGTCCTAAAACAAAGAAAGCTGTAACTTAGGTAAAGAGAAGATATTAGAATTGTTGATCTGCTGTGTTAAGCTCATGAGCTGCTTTATAAGACTTACCTTGTATCTACGTTCCTAAAGAAACTGCTTAATGCTTTGTCATATATTCCTTTCTAAAAGGAAACAACACAAGGTCAGGTGATGGGTAACGTCAGAAACTCCCAGAGGCTTTTTCACAGCGTAATTTAAGTTGGAGGGGATCTCTGAATGGCATCTGCCAAGCCTCCTCACTCAAGGCAGAGTGAATGTCTATGTTGAATCCACCTAGCTCCAGTCAGCTCTAAAAAGAGCCTTTCATTGAAGCATCAGCTTGATACTAAAAACTGGTAGGAGGATGGAACTAGGAAATTATTTATTCAGCATAAAATTAAACAACTACTCTTCCTTAGTTTCTAAAGATTTTGGATTTTACTGAAGAATCCAGTGCAATTAAAGTGAATAGCTGCTTTTTAGCCGAGTTCATCACCAGCTCCATGCTCATACCAATGTCCCATTCAAGTTCTGCAGAA
Source organism: Chloroceryle amazona (assembly GCA_027560015.1). Classification (NCBI taxonomy): domain Eukaryota; kingdom Metazoa; phylum Chordata; class Aves; order Coraciiformes; family Cerylidae; genus Chloroceryle; species Chloroceryle amazona. The sequence continues at coordinate 39,530 of JANHFX010002323.1, forward strand.
AGAGAAAGAACATCCCACTCTATCAGTGAGGAAATTTACTCACCCCAGCATAAGGCTGTAAAGACCCAGCATTATCATTTTACAGACTGCTTACCCTACCCCTACAGAGCTGATGAAGCAGAATTTGGAAGTCACTGTTCACTGCAACGCTAAACCCAAGAGGCTCTACAAATGCACATAAACTTCATCCGTTGCCTTTTTACAGCTGCTCCAACAGAAGGCATTGAGAAGGAATGTTCATCTTTGTCCATCAACAGGTTTACCAGGAACTAGTGTTCGGTTCAAGGTACTCAGTACAATCCTATGCCCCTGTTAAAGTGCTGTTTGGTCAGCGTAAGTGTCCCCTAAGTCACTGCACAGCATGGGCTAATATGAAAAACAAAGAGGGGCTTTGGGGGTTGCTTTTATTGCTTTACAGCCAGCGGCAAAGAGCCCGCTTTTAACAACCTGCTCTTTTCACTAACTGCCTCAATCCTCCTAAGGTCTGCCTGCAGGGAACCATCCCGGGCCTTTCAAGGTGGAAAGGCCAGAAACGCTGATCTAGCGATTATCGGTTCAACGGCAGGAAAACCTGAGGATAGTTTTGCTCCCAGGGAAGCGGCCTTAGTTTAATTAACTAAACACGGGGCTTTGCAGCCACAGTAAAGAGCCCGGAACGAAGCGAGGGCCAGCGAGGCGTCCCCGTGACGAGCGCAGAAGGCGGCTCGGCCCAACCGGGGCGCCGGCCCCCTCAGGCCAGCAACGGGCAGAGGCGAGAGCGGAGAAGCGGCGCCGTTACCTTGTTGACCGCTGCGTGCTCCCGCAGCGCCAGGTCCCAGAAGCGGCAGCCCACTTGGTTCCCGCACTGGCCTACTGCAAAGGGGATAGACGCGTGTCAGGCAC
>JANHFX010002324.1:4109-23736 GCA_027560015.1 Chloroceryle amazona
GTGCTCCAGCCCCTTCCCCAGCTCCGTTGCCCTTCTCTGGCCACGCTCCAGCCCCTCAATGTCCTGCTGGGAGCGCGCAGCACTTGAGAGGCACAAGAAATACACACTTCTGGCTGGACATCCCCTTACAGTTTGACACAAGCACTGGTGACCCCAGCAGCCATCCCAGCCCTCACTGCTCCTCGCTCCTATTTCCATCCATCCATCCAGCACAGGCTGCCGGGGTCCTGCCCTGCCGGGGGCCACAGCCGAGCTCAGCACCATGGTGGGGAGTGTGGAGAGGCTCCAGTCTGCCCTTTGCCCCTGTGGTTTCGGAGCAGGAGAGGAGCTGTGCAGGTGCTCACATCCTGGTTTTGTGTTTACCCACCTGGGTCAGGTGCTAACCTGGGACCCACCAACCCATCTCCTCCGGGACTGCACGGCCAAAGCACGGGCAGGCAGCCGGAGTCAACACACCCAGAACAAGGGGAAAGAAAATCCAATTAAAAGACCCATTTGCAGATGGCCACTGAGTCAGAGTTTCATAAATAAAAGCTTCACTTCCTCCTCCTGACCCAGCTCAGCTGTGACCTCCCGAGGTGACGGCAAAGGCACATCTTCCCTTTACCTCTGTCCTGGGCTGTCAATCTCCCCCTCATTAAAACCAGAGCAATATGTCAAAGGTACCAGCTCCCAGCTACTAAATTCCATCCCTCCTAGCACGTGTTCCCCAAGCTGGCAAGTCATGTTCATTAGGGTTCGTTTTCAAAGTCGCTGCAGCCCGTGCTCTCAATAAAGTGCAAATGCCAAGCTTTTGCTAGAGATGAGGGGAAGGTGGGGGAGATACCACCATCATACCCTCTTTAAAAATTGATAAAAATAAGATTAACAGATGCCTCTGGCTGTGAGACTCCATCACTAGAGCATCGTGCCCGCGCTCAGCACATCTCCATGGCAACTCACTTATGTGGCCTGAATAGATGTGCTGGGAAATTGGGGGTTCGCCTGGACTTCTGGGGTGTCCCAGTCTGGTCAGAGCCCGCACCCATGACCGTGGCGGTACAGAAGTGGGCAGGGGAGGTGGCTGCACAGCCTTGGGGAGCAGTGGTGGGACTGGCTGCTTTCCAGTGCCTTCATTCTTGATGAGCTTACCCAAGTCAGTCAGAATTGCGGGCTCAGAAGCAGGGAGGTACCTTGGGGACGGGCTCTGCTGCAGCACCTCTCCAGCCTGCTGAGGACCCGCTGCAGCTCCACAAGGCTCGGGGGAGAGCGGGTGCACCAGGGGCCAGCCAACCCCACCCCACCACCTTCATCTTCCAACACATCCCACCAGAGCCAGGCAGGTTGCTGCTCTCCACTGCAGCACGGATCTGTTCAGGAGGAAATATTCCCTTTGATGCTTCACATCCTCTTCCTTTTCAACTCCCTCCTGCTGCTCCCTGCAGCTGGAGCGGCCCCTGCTCCCCTCATCATCCCTCCACTTGGCCTTTGGCCACGAGCAACGCTCACTTTTGAGCTGCCTTTAACTCACAGCAGAAAACAGTCGTGGCATCACACACACACACGATGAAGTCCCTGCCACTGAACCCACTGTCCCAGCTGCAGCAGCAGCTTCTCTTGACCACATGTGTAGAACTTAAGAGCCAGTGCAACAGCCCTTTGGAGAGGTATTTAGCACCCAGCTACTAAAGCAGGAATACTGGAAATCAGATGTGCCATTTAATTGTCATGAAATTTCAAGTGCAAGACAAAAGAAAAGAGCAGAGCCTTGGGAAAGCATCCAAATTGCCCTCTCTGTTGAAGCCAAGATTATCTACTTTGTCCCGGCCTTGTCCACCCCTATTTTCCTTTGTTTAATATTCACCTGTATCTAAACTGCCCCTGCCCCTTCTGGAGGTTTGAACTTCCTTTTGCTGACAAATGCCATTTGGTAGAGCACGCGCTAATGAGCCAAGATCCTTCATTTCACCCCTGAAAAGATGTAGTTATTGACAATAATCAAAGGGTGTATCTGTAGCCGTGCGTGTTAATTCCGTTACACAGCAGAACATTGATTTCTTGTCGCAAAGCATTTGTTAACCAAAAGGCATTTCCAGCTGAAAAGGGAAGGATGGAAAAACTCTGCTGAGTTTAAAGTTCTTGCAAATTAGACAAACTTTGTTCTCCAGCCAAGGGTGTGTTTTCCAGTGGAGAAAAGGGTGGAGATCAGCTCTGCTGATCGGGGCGCATTCCCCCCGTGATGATGAATCTTTCAACGAACGGGAGCAGATCAGAAATTGCAACCTAGCACCAGGTGTCTTCTCTTCTCTCTTTGCTAAAATCATCACCGGTGTTGTCTGTCCACCCAGGTCCTGTCTGGCAGCCACGTGGATGTCACTGGCCATCCAGCAGCACTGGGAACGACTCCTCTGAACGCACTCTCCCCTTTCCACCAGCAGCTCAGCGACCGGCAGCAGACCGAACCCCCGGGCAAAGCTGCTTCTGTCAAGCTAAGAACAAGGAGGCTGCCCATGTGCCATCCACCACCCCCTGCAGACCAGCCAGGGAGGGGGTCAAACCAACAGGCTGGGCGAGGGCAGCAGACAGACCCCCCCTGCTGGGGCACAGCCCTGCCAAGGGGTCCTCTGGAGCAGAGGGAAGAGCTGCTTCCCACCCAGTCCCACGTTCCCCTGTGTTCTGCAGAGAATTTAGTTTTGCTTTTAAGTTACATTTATTTAAATGTAAAATCCTCAGCTTAAATTGCAGCAGGTTTTGTGATATTTAATATCCAAAGCTAGGAAAGGTCATGTCTGTCTGAAAATAAAGTGAGGTTTAATCTGGAGATTGTGTGTGGCAGTTTTTTTATGAAAATTTGGTTTAGAAATAGATCTTAAATCCATAAGGTCACCAAGAGGAACGTTTTTCTTTCTCAGAGACTTATCATTCCCGTATCTCAGAGGAACAAAGGATATTTCAGAGAAGAGGAAAACAAAATCCTGTGTCTTCCCTTCTGTTAATTTCTGCACCTGCACCCAGAGCGGATCCTTCTCTACCCATTCCTCACGCTCCTCCTCTTCTGTTTATTTGCATATTTGCATTTCAGGTCTAACAAATAAGATACTTTGTTGTATTCCTCAAATATTTTAACACTATTTTTCAGGACCTTTAAGTTCATGACAACTGCTGTTCCGGTGACCCTGCCGTTCAGCCTCGCAGAAGCTGTTCTAGCTGAGCCTGAGAACTTCATCTTTCTTAATAAAAATGCTGGTTTGTACCCCGTGCTGTGGAGAGCACAGCACTGAGCTGCTCGAGAAAGAGCCTTTAGTCCCCAGGAAATTTCAGAATCTCATCATTCCTTCCTTTCCCAAACAAGAACAGAAGCCAAAGGGTTGGAAGGTGAGGCAGCCATGGGTCACCTCACCTTGACCAGGGATGTCAGAAATAACGCGATCGAAAGGGGCAAGCCCAAAGCGACCGCAGGCAGCCTGAGCAGGACTGAGGGACAAATCTACCGGTCCCCAGCCAGCAAATTCTCCTGCTGAAGAGGATTTTTACTGGGGCACAGCTCCAGGAGAAGCCCGGAGGGGTCTGACTGCCTATGCCTGCTCCACAAAGCTCTGCAAGGACGGCCCTGAGGGTGCTACCTCCTGGCAAGCCTCTCCAGCCACTGAAACCCTGTGCTGGGAACCTTGCAGCAGCAGCCTCCTCTTTGCCATGGGGACACCGTGTTTACTCCCCTGGCAGAGGTGGGGAATGTACCACAAAGCCATCTTAAGAGCATTCTAACATTTTTTTCTAAAAACCAAATGCTTTGCTTCTTTCTTTCTTTCTCCTTAATAGCACCATCAAATCCCCCTGCCTGATGCCCCTCTCTCATACTCTGGGCACAGCTATGGCATGAAATAGCACTTCCATGGCTCTGTTCCTGTGTCCGGGCTCCTCTGCCTGCACAGGAGCTGAACTGCCCTGCAGACTCTTCCCGCAGACTCACAGAGAGCTCCATCGATGTGATCCCTGCTGTACTTTGCAACAGAGCCAGGGAATCGCACCTGGCACCAGGCTGAGTTACCCAGCAGCGGTCCTTCACCTGCTCTACCTTAGGCAGGCGCGCTGAGCTAAAACACGACCCAAGGTGAGGTGCAGAGAAGAGCTCGTGGCTCTCCCAGGCCAGACCAGTTCCCCAGCCCGAGGGGCTGCCCCCAGGCCGCTGTGCCCGGAGCATCGGCACACACCGTGCGGTGCCTGCCCCGGCTGGGAGCGGAGAGGCTGCCGGGTGCACCTGGGGCTCAGCTCCACGGGCCCTGCCGAGCTGTCAGTTGTCCTGACACTTCCGTGCGTGCGCAGCCTCTGACCCACACACAAGCACCTGGAAAAGTCCCCCTCTGGCCAGACCTCTTCATCCGCGTTGGTTTCTGGAGGCGCAGCCTGGGCTGTGTTCAGAGAGCATCCCCCCGCGGCTGGCTCCTTTTAACCGCGCGAGGTGGAGACACACATCTGCTCACCCAAGCGAGCGTCACATGGAACCTTTTACTGGTATTTCTGTCATTCTCTTTGATCTCCTTAAGAATCAAAGAAAGCAATTACATCCTTAATCTCACTCTATAAAACTGTAGCTACAGATAAAACCACCACAGGTAACATACACTACAGCACGAACACAAAACAAAAGAGGAGCAGTGACGTGTGATCTTTTGATGCCTGATTTAAGAGACCTAGAAAGGAGCTTCAGAACTCCCTAGAATTTCAGATCCCTCTAAGACAGCTGGAGTGCCAGTCGCAAACTCACAGGCTTTTTTCTGGCACTTGTGTACCAAGAACAGAAAATATCAGCAAGGCCCAAAGATAAGGTTTCCTTCTAATTCTAGATACAGTTGCTGATATGCGTGATCTGTGAGATTTTAAGGGCCCAAAGGGTAAGCAAAACAGAAAAAAAAAGAAAAATCTAAGAAAGGAATTTCAGCTTTTAAGCACAGGGAAGAGATGAAACTCAAGAACCTTTGCGCATAGCATTTCTTCTGCTGAAAAAAAGAATTTTTCACGTTGGATGAGAACCAGCAGAGTAGAAGCACTAGCTATGACTTAAAAAAATACCTCATTCTAGCAGTACAAAGCCTATTCCAGTCCCACAGCAGAACCTCACGGCATATATACCTTGTGTTGGCTTTTTGTGCTTGCGTCAAGTCACTCACGACAGACCCCAGTGTGGGAAACCCGGCGAGCAGCACGAGGTGATATTTACCTTTCACTAAGCACCCGAATCCTTGCAAAAATATCTGCTCTAAAAGAAGAATTACTGCAAAATAGAAACTAATTGTTCTAGGTGATTCCAGATGCCCACCATCCCCGGAACAGCCTGTACTGCCCAGGAGACACCACCTACGGCTCAGCGCGGCAGAAGCCGGTGCGGGCGAGCGGCACGGCCATGGGCAAGCCCACGTTCTGGAGTGGCGGGGAGCAGCTGCACCGCACGGCGAGGAACAGGACCGCACAGTGAGGAGTGGCCGCACCGCACGATGCAGCCCTGGGCGCAGCCACTGCCCTGCCCGAGAGGGATTTACGCAGGGGGCAGAAAGCAAGAGTTTGTGGATTTACAGCACGGAGAAGGTGTCCCCGATGAAAACCAAAACAAATGCAAGTAGTTCTAAGCTCATTTCTGTAACAAAAGCAATCGTGCATAACTCAGCGATAATGGAGATGTTAAAAACCCCACAGGCTCAGGCCTTAAATCTCAGAAATAACCAAGTGGCTCCTTCCCATTCAAGAGCCATCGGCTGGAGAGTCTTGGCACAGGGAGCCGAGGCCAGTCGGCGCACACGGACACGGTCCAAGGAAAACCTGGGAAAGTGGAGGGGCTTCAGCATCTCCCTCATCAGCTCCGTGTTCCCGTGACTGCGGGGACTTGAGTGTGGCAGCGCCACATCCAGCTCAGCTACCGCACTTCCACGCCAAACCACAAGCACCCAGCCAAGCTCACACCTTCCCTGTCTGGTCCCTGCACCCCATGGGACCCCTCTGCTCCTGTGCTCTCCTGGGTCCCACAAGGCAGAGGATGTACAGTGGGAGGACCCCCCCCCATCACAGGGCTAAGTCAGGAAAGCATTAAAACCAGCCTTTCAAGAGGAAATGTGACACCTGGATATTACACGATGTAATGGAATCAGCCAAGTGGTAAATGTAGCTTTTAAATAGGTTTTGTGTTCCCTATTAGCTCGGCTGATGCTGATTAGTTCTGACGGCGAAAGGGCCGGTCAGCAGCTTTTCCTGGTGAGGCTGCGCCGGTGCCCACTCGCCGGGATGGCCGAGGAGCTGAGCAGGACCCTCTGCCCACAGCGCGGGTGCCCTCCTGCCTTGCGGTCCCAGGAGGGCTGGGGCGAGCTGGGGATCCTGCTCCATCACCTCATGTTCAGCAAGAGGGGCCCAAGGTGGAGGCAGCGGAGCACTCTGGACAGCAGCAGGAAGCAGTTTGAAGGAAATTTCTGGAATTGTGCTATTTCAGGTAAACAAAGGGACACGCCAAAGCACACAAACGGCAAACACCCTGCGCAGCGGCTCAGGAGGCTCGAGCCACACGTTACAAACACTTGGTCTCAAACCAGGATTATGTTTTATTTAAACACCCAAATATTATTTCTTAGTATTTCCAAAACATGAACAGGTGGGAGGAAGGAAAACACACCAGGAGGCTGGGCAGCCTCAGCATCCCTGCTGGCTTAGACCAGACCCTTTCCCTGTGCCCCTCACGGGAGGCTCTGCTCTTCCCTCCCATCCCCGTGGGGACACTCGCCACATCCTCGGTCCCCGGGGCAGATGCCTCCACAGTGGCAGCTGCAGGGCCAGGTCTCTGGGGAGGGTCCTGCTGGGCCAGGCACCAGCTGCCTGGTGGGGATGAGATGAGGGCAGCTGCCTCTGCTCTGCTCCCAGTGATTCAGCACCACGCTCCCACCAGCCTTGGTAACGCGGACTGGAGACAGAAACCTGTCTGCTGGGTACCCTGGGCCCATCTGTTCTCCTTAAAAACCACCAAACCCACAAACCCTCAAACCCTATACATTCTGGCAAGACCACCTGGATAACCACTCTCCCCTTACCACTCTGGGGTTCTGTGACTCTTTATCTGCGCTGTGCTTTCACCATTTCACACTGGTCCAGGGCACTCTCCCCTCCTCCTCCAGGAGGGAGAAGTCAGTCCCCAGACTCAAAGCTCTGCAGAAGGACACAGAGGTCTTCTGCTGTTTATTCCACTATCGGCAACATGTGTGAGCACTGGCACACATTTATCTAGTGCTGTTACTCTGCATTTTCTTTTCAGCCAGACGGGGTTTGTGAAAAGGTTTTATCTTCATTCACAGTTTCTAATAAGAACAGAGCTAAGATTTCTTCAGTGCTTTGCTTTTTACTATGAGCTTTCCAGTACTTAACAGATTTTCAGAGCTATGCAGCAACTGCCTTTATTCTTTTCACTTGCAGTTCGCTCTCATGTTTTTGCAGGATAAAGCTTATTAAAAATGCATAGAGAATAGAGGCTTATGTAGAAAAAAAAAAATGCTAAGAAAAAAATTCTAGTTAATTGGAATTTGGAAAGAGTTGTACTATCACAGGTTTAAAATCCAAACCAGATTTCCAAACCCAAGCTGGTTAGATTTGCTTTGGCCCAAAAATCTGTTTTTAAGAAAAGTGTTTAATCAAAGTGCTAAAGGAAACATCAAGTCTTGAATTTCTTAAAATTCTGCAGTAAAGATGTTTGAAATGAAAAAAGCCATTTTGACTCAACGCATCTCATTTATCCCAAGCTCGTTTAGGCTGGAAACCTTTACTTTTCATTTTCCCTTTCCAGCACATGGGCAGATTTGTCGCTACTTGTGCTGCTGCCCTGGGGACCGAGCACCAAACCCTCCCCGGCTCCAGCAGAAACACCCCCGCTCTGAGGGCTCGCATCTGCCCAGAGGAAGAGCCTGGGGAAGCCTTGCTGGAGTAGGATGAAGGTCTCCAGCCAGCCCCAGCCAGGGGGCAGTGCCCAAGCTCCAGCTCACCCCCTTGGTACCCACCAGCCCCGCACTGGCAGCCGGACCCCCGCACGCCCACGGCCACCTTTGCCAGTGGCCACAGTGGGGTTTGCAGGTGCCCTGGCCCCCACGCCAGCAGATTTCCTCCCCTGGAAAATGAGAATACCCCAGTGACAGGAACATCAAGCTTCTCGTTATTTCCTTTTCGTGACAAACAGCACATCACTGCTCAGGAAGATTTAGTAAAAGCCAGTAGTTTAATTGTGGTATGAGATCTTTCATAAGCAATCATAAGAATTCACAGACTTATTTCCTTTTAAAATGAGAATATTTATTCCAAGTAGGTACAAGCACCCTCTTCGCCAAGCACGATGCCAAAAATATTGCTTTTTTACTAGAGTAACGCCTGCTATTTATGCAAACACTGATGTATTGCTGATACACTGGGAACCTTCATTGTCTGTTTATGACCTTACAAGCCTAAAATCTTCCCATTCAATCTAAGGCAAAGCATTGCCTTGCAAGTGTGTGCTGGATTCTGAACCAGTGACTAGAACAGCTCAGAGAGCTAATTAGTGCCTTCGTTATGCAGCAAACATCACTCCACAGCTCAAACTGCAACGGGCTTTCGCCACAGCGGAGCACAACCTTCAGCACCACAGATGTGGACACTCCAGGCACCCACGACCCAGCAGCATCATGTTCACTTTGGAACGTCCACCTGGAGCGAAGCCGTTTTGCAAGTGGGTACACTGGAGAGACTTGAATGGGAAAAAAATATCAAATAGTCCCTCAGCTTTATCATCTCTATAAAATACCTCTAGCAAAGCTCTGCAAATTAAGAAAACCAGGGTTTATTAAATGTGCTGCACTTTTTAACCCTTGCTTACAGAAAGGACATTAAATAATGCACGGTACTTTCCAGATGTTCTCAGCATCAGGAGCCAAGAGCTGATCCAGCTCGTTACCCCACCAGAGTCCTTTGGCAGCCTGAGCCCCGATGGTGCAGCTCAGGCTGTTCCCCGCAGCACCAGTGCAGCTTTATCAGGACCCTCTTTACTTCTCTTTTAAACATTACCTCCTCTCCTGATCCTCCGTGTCTGAGTTTCAGGCACAGCTAAATGTTCCCTCTGTTGTGCCCCATTTATGCACAATAATCCCAATTCCCACCACACTTACAATGCCCTTTGAGAATTAAAGCACATAAACCATCGCACACTTGCCATCCGAAGTTTTTACACAGGAATATTTGGGTCTTTAAGTGCCAGTTCGAGTTGCTAAAACACAGCCTGGATGTGCCAACACAGCAGATCCGAAGCGTTGTTTATAGAAGTCGTAAAAGCAACGTTGCTGCAAGGAACGAACAGTGGTTTGAGCTAAACTGCACTTCCTTCCAGTTTCTTCTAGAAACCCAAACCCCAGTTCTAAAGCGATTATTCCAGCAGCTTGGAGCACCGCACAAAAGAAATCACAAGGACTTTTCTATGCAGCGTGGCAGCCAGGAAACAATGGCAACCACGGGAACAAAACCCAAATCCTTTACTGGCTCTAACAAAATTGCCTTAAGGGCCCCACACAATCAGTAAAACATCCCTGCAGATGCATCCGAGCTGGAGCCGCCTTTGCTTTGCCTTTCAGGTAACATTTCCCAAGGAGGGCTCCAGCCTCACGCTGCTTCGAGCCTCCCCGCGCTCGCTCTGCCTTGGTGCCTTTGCTTTGCCTGAACCCAGCCAGCCTCTTTTCGGTGTCCCTTAAAAACAAAGCGCTAGCAGAGCGGTGACACTGGAGGTGTAGCTATACTGATGTGTTTGTGATGGTTCTGGGCCGTGTCCTGCAGGGCTCAGAAAGGACTGTGTGAATCTGGCACCGCGTGTCACCCGCTGCCTGGCTCAGCACCAGGCGCCCGAAGCCTGGAGAGCTCCCTCTGCTCCGCTCCGCTCGCTGCAGGGGTGACACCGGCTGTGCAGGGACACCCAGCGTCCCGCCGCCTGACCGGCTGCCTCTCCTGGGTCACTGGAGCCCTTGTTTTCATGCAGAGGAGCCCTGGGAGCTGTCCTGGAGCCAGGTTTGGTTAGGGTTTGTCACATGGAAGATGTGGGGAACCCCGTCACAAACCAGGGGCTGCTCCTGCCTGCACCCAGGACCAGCCACTGCCCCACGGGGACAAGGCACCCGCAGCCAGTACCCCCCGTCCTCTCCCACCACATAAAAGGGCAGTTTGGGGTCCAAACCACTCTGCCTTTGGACAAAGCCTGCGGCTCTGGGCCAACTGCCAAACCCCACTCCTCCGAGGAAAAAAAGCACCAATCAATTCTCTACTTGTACAGAATTCTCCCTTCCTAACCTGTTTATATTAACCACCGATTGGCTGATTTCCTGTAGTATGACAGCAGTCACATTAATATGGCACATTTGGCTGAGAATTCATGCTCTTAAAATCTGGAATGGGAAAGTTCTGGTTCCCACAGCAACCACAGGTAGCAATTATCCCGGTTCTGCAAATTTCTAGAACAGAAGGATATTTGCTTTCTGCAGTCCTCTTCTAAATGCACAGCAAAGGATGTGTCTCTGCGCATCAGAATGAATTTATTTTTCCTTTTTCTATCTCTGTTTTCACCTAAGAAATCTTTTCTATATCAACATTTTGGGCCATTTTTTTGTACCTGCTACAGAATATAGAACCGCCTAAAACACATCACGCTTAATTTATTTCCACTTAGCTCCAGTCTTTGCAACAAATACAATTCATTGCACTTGCTGCATCACGTTTTCTCCCTGTATATCACGTATAATGAATATCACTACAATAAAATTCATAGTTTGTGACACTCCTTATTAATACCAGCTTCTCACGGAAAAGACAGATTACTGCAGCCATTATGAATTTATACAGATCCTGCTTTTCTTATCAGGAGACACGCAGCGATGCACGCCGCTTGCAGAAGAGGACGAACCCTTTCGTGCCTGCTGATGGAACGAGCGCCGAGGGGAGAAATCCCCCAGCGGGACCCACGCAGGGGCCCTCCCCACGCGGTGATGGAGTGGCCGTTGGTGTCCGCAGCGGGTTAATGCTCGCGATAAAGCCGGAGAGAAGGGGAAGGGTTGTGTTTCTGTCAGGATTTTTAAGAACTTCCACAGCTCCCTGAACTCCCCCAGTACATTGCTGTGGTGAGCAGAGCAGTGGCTTGCTAGGGGTTTAGTGGTTTCTTTTTTTTCTTTAATTAGCTAAGCTCTCCTAATTAGTAGTCCTTATCTCCATGACCCAATCTCCTGAATGCAGATCAGTTCTAGGAAGCTGAGCAGAACCCATGCTGCTACCTGGCCTAGTTTGGAAGATGCTCTTTCATTTGGTGAAGTTCAGTAACGTCGCCATCGCCTGGAAAACACTCTCACCCTCGCTTCCAACTTAAAATGCAGTTACATGCTCACTCCGCTGCTACAAATTGCTTTTGGTTCCCTCCCTCCCCTTCCTGCATTACTGTCTAAATTACAAAGATTGAAGCCTGCTTTCTAATCTGCTTTTGCCTTATGTTTGCTGCCGGGAGCGTAAGTTTGCCTGCTGAAGTGCTAGACCCGTTCGTACTCGTCCAGGGCTGGCTCGCGGCGCGTCGGCACCAAACCATCCCGGTCCTGCCTTCCAGACCCTGACCCTGAGCTCGGTTCAGCTCTTTCTCCATGAAATTCATCTTGGTAGGAGAGAAGGAATAATTACTGTCTCCAGCTCAGCAGCCTGCCTACGCTTAATGTGTATTAGTGTTACAAACTGTCCTGATCGCGTTAGCACATTCATTATGTGCTCGGTCCTCTTGGAGCCAAGATGCAGCTCTTGATTTAAATTTTTGCTGTCAGATCTGATTAAAAATTAAGTTGAACACAGTTGTAGGAAAACTAAATTAATGTTCTTTTTGAGTAATACCATATAATTTAATGCAACAATTAATACAATTGAGTCATGCAACTGCTAATACACGTCTAGTGGAGCCTAGGGTTGGAAGCAGGCAGGGACACGTCGCTGATTTTCCATTCCAAAGGAGCTCAGGCAAAGGTACAGGCACAGAAAAAAGGGAGCCCATTGTCAGTTCAGGACTCCAAATCAGAGGAAAATTAACAGGATATTGGAGTTCTACAGAGTTGTGTTTCAAGGAGGCAGCCCTCATTGGGCACACCTTCCAAGATGGGTGGAAATTTCCATCCTTGCTTTTATTTTAGGATTTTTGGAGAAGATTCCCAGAGTCAGCTGAACACTAGATATGTCTGGAGACTCCTTATAGCCCAGCACCAGCTGACGTGACCTTGCTTATCCTTCTCCTCAAGCTGCACACGCTCCCTCCAGCGGACTACGCATCCCGCCGCAGAAGGCTTATGTCACCCTGAGGGGATGTCGTAATTTGCTCCCCCCTCATCCTGAGCAAACACGCCGTGGCAGAGCCCACACCTCCAGAAGCCACAGACAATGGCAATTTGATGCAGCTCATCTCGCCCGAGTCCCCGCTGCTGCTCCTTCTGCTCTACAGGAGCGATTCCCAGCGCTCAGCTCCAGCACACCGGGGTTATCCAACCCGTCACCAGTGCGTGAGCACACGTGGCTCACGCACCTCTGCCTACGGGGTGACTCGAGCCAGCCCGTGAACGTGGAGCTTGGGAAAGGAGCGTGGGACCTCCCCACTCACTCGAGCTGGGCTGCCTCTAGCAGAGCATCTGCCACGAGAAGCAGCGCCGGGGAAACAGACCCCTCTGTGGAAGGAAGGGACCCTCACCCCAGTCAGGAATCAGAGCCGGGCTGCCCAGGTCCCCAACAGCTCCTCATTAACAGAGCTGACAGCGCTGGGAAACCAGCCTGACGGAGCCACAACACTTCTGAAAGCTGCACTATGTGCCCAGAGCTGTTCTGTACCCTGGCTGCACTGACTATGGATCTATTTTACTGATGGATAATCCCAAGCAACTGTTAGTTACTAAATAATACCCAGAGAGACATTACAGAGATCTCTGCAGCCCCAACTACCTGCAAACCTCTCAGCAGCCCCTGGAAGGACAAATAGAGCACTGAAACACGCAGTGAGGGTTTGCTTTGCTCACTCTGCTCTGACAATTTTAATATCGTGGTTTATTTGTAACAGTTAAGGGCCTCGGGATACGTGATCCACAGAAACATTTACCACTTACCGTTAGCAGAAATGGCTCCAGGCAAACCCTGTGTGAGACATTTGCACGATGCCACCGTTCCCAGCTCACCGTGGGCTCCCAGTGCTGGCAGCAAACAGGGCCACGCAGGGTTTGGGGTCCTGCCAGGTGAAAAGCTCCATACCCTCAGTGCCCTTCTCACAACCATAAAATCATTGAGGCAAGATATAGTTAAAAAAACACCCCTAGAGAAAAATGCCCCCTCGCCAGAGGCTGAGCACTTCTGGACAGTTTCTATTTCTTGGCAGCTTTCACACTGAATGGAGAGAGCTTGTGTACTGGGCTTTCAATACAAGGGCCATTTAGGATTGAAAAATAGAGATAGGTTTATACACAAAATAGAAGCATTTCACAAAAACTCCATCTCACTCTCTCTCCAAGAATTATTGTCCCTTATTCTACTGCAACAATGGAAGGATTCGCTTCCTTGCTAAGGTGAGCACGATCAGCTCTCCTGTCATTTTGCAAAATAGGAGAGGAAAATAACATTGCCCTGAAATGTGAGCTGAGAGGCTGAGGGTGCCATGAAATGCTGGAACCTTTTGTCTGCCGATCCTCAGCCCTCCCCAGCAAAGCACCGGGGAGAGAGCAGCAAAGGCGCAGCGCGACGGAGGGGCGGCTGCCGCTGCGCTCGGGGGTGCGAGTCTCTGGGCTGGCAGGACGGGATGATTCATCCTGTGACAGGGACTCTGTTAAACATGGCAGCAATTTTTTTCCATTAGCAGCATTCTGCAAATGTCATTCAAACTGCCCATCAAGTCTGCGGGTATTTTTGGCTCCTGTGAGTGCTGAGGTTCATTGTATAACCCACCCATCGCCTCAACTCTCTGCGTCTATTTATAGCCACACTCAGGCAGGCAGAGAAAGGTCTGGTTCTGCAGACAGCCCAGAACTAAGAGGTTGCTGGTCAGCAGGCTGCCTGTTGCTGCCTTCCTCTCATTTTCACACACTCTGCAGAGCAGCTTCATGGTAGAAATCCAGTGAGAGGGTCTGGGCTCGGCACCCTTGCTCGGATCCAGCTGGAGGTGGGATATGTGCCTGTTGGCCAGACATCTGCAGAAGAAAATACTTCACCCCGGATGCTTTCTACCCGCCAAAGCAAATTTTGACTAAGCTTTTCCCTTAATCCAGAGGCTGAGAAGTTTTCAGATGAGATGGGGTTTACACCCAGGGTGGCAGCACCCGTGCAGGACTCTGACCTTTCCTCACTGCAGCTGCACAGCCTGAACTCTCACAGCTCAGGGAGGCTCTAAGAGGCCAGAGTGCTTGGGGTACATCAGCTGGAGAACGTTTATCCAGGGGCTACAGCCCCAGCCAAGTCCAAGCAGCAGCCCTGCCTTATCCCAAGGAGAGTTTCTGTTTGTGAAGCTGAGCAGCAGAACAGCCTCGTCTCGCTGTAATGGGCATTATTCATTTACTGCTTAGCAGAGGTGCTCAAATTCTTCATCCCTAAAATTAATGCCTGGCTCTTTGAATCTTGCCCAGGGTGTCTCGCCTCGTCTCCCTTCGCTCCTTGCAGTGTCTCTGCCCCAGAATACACCAGGCGAACACTTTTGCCTTAGGTCTTTAATAAGGGGAGTTTCACCATAGCTTATTATTGCTAAAATTAAATGTCACCTTGGGTTTTCCTCGCTCACTTCAGCGCACGCTGCTGCTGTCTTCTACATCTATAAAAGGAAACTTTACAGCTCTTTACTCTCCACTTCTTGAAAATTGCATGCAAAGAGAAAAAAAAAATCTCTTTCTCTTATTTTTACATATGCAGGAATAGTTTGTGTCACATGCTCATCACAGTGACCCTCCGGGAAAGCTGCACAACTCTGTGATTGATGCAAACCAGGTTTTACAGCGGCCAGAAAAACACCGAGGGAAATGAAGATTCTTCATCAATCTCTCAGACCCCTGGGGTTTTGCTCCATTTCACCAGGAAAGGGGGTGTTGACCTATAAAGCACTTTGCCCTGACCTGCTGTCACTGCCTTAACCCTCAAGACATGCTTGTCTGTGGTCGGTGGGGCAGAGGGATCCCAGAGGCACCTGATTCCGTCTGTAAGGATACAGGGATGCTGCTAGACAAGCATTTCAGGACAAGGAAATTTAAGCCCAAGTTCCTTAACTGTTTTCCAGTGAAAAGTGTCTCATCCCGCAAGACTGCTGAATTAACCTGCCTGACATTCCTCTTCTCTTCTACTAAGGTACTGCTAGGGCAAGACAAGCCACTAAACAGGCCTGCTGTTGCTTAAATCCAAGGGATACTCCAGGAAGAAAAAGAAAACACACTCCCCAAAATATCAAAGGAGTGCTGATAACCACGCTACCAATACCCTAATGCAAAAGTTGTTTTTGTCCTGGTCACTCACTGCTCCCTCAAACAGAGACGTGGCTTTGAACGGCAGAACACGGACTCTCCACACATACCTCAGAATTTCCCTGTCTCTAATCAGTAGTGTCATTTCCACAAGCTTACTTAAAAAGTAATTAAATGGAGCTAAGTCTGAGCCCTAGCACTCCTGTTTGCTCCAGCAGCTGAAATGAGCTGATGGAGAAGGGGTAAGAGACACCAGGTGTAGTCCAGAGACTACATGCACCCGTTATTCACAAGCTCTCCAAAATCAAATCAGATTTATACAGATTCAGGGAGGATCCCCAGGCAGCCCTCCCTTTGTCTGGGACCAGTCCTGCCTTCAAACTGCTCTCAAATGGATCCTTTCATCCTGAAAGAACACAGCTCCTTTCCCCCAGAACAACTGGGATACACTTTTGAAGTTGTTTTGCCGGCATCCAGATCAAGCTGGGTTCATTTTTAATGACATCCTTATGCTCCTGTTACACAGCTACAAAGATTGTTTTGATACTCCAAGAATATTTGACTCACTAGTCACAATAAAGTACTAGAAACTGAAGAAGAACTACCCTTGAATATAGAAATCACTTAACACGAATGTGTTCTGTAGGATGCGATCTGGACTGACTTCCCCATTAGTTCCAGTACCGGGGTCTGCTGCTGGAGCTGACTGCCCAAGAAGGGGGCTATTCATTAACTGCTGCAGCTCTCTTCAGCTTTTGTCAGCTCCTAAACTGATTTTCCTGTAACCGACAGGGTGCACGAACAAGACAAGAGGGCAGCTGGGGAAAACAGGCAGCACTTCCTCGCCCCAGAGCCGAAAGCATCACCAGGGTCTTGTGCTCATCACAAACCAGCGCCGGGAATCACCCACCCACGGATCATCCTTCAGCTCGGGGCTGTCACACCAAACTCTCTCCTCGTCTCGGTGTTCAGCGTAAAGCCTTAACAGTTATTTCACTACAAAGCCTCAGGAGCTGGCTTCAGGTGGACAAGTTTTCCAAGAGGTTTCACACAAACTTCCTCTGCGAGAGGCTCGGTGCTCTGCTCTGACCCCACACACCCGGGGCTCTTCCCCTCCGGGTGCAGAGGTGCCCAGGCACCCAAGATGTGGAGCTCCCCACCCTCTCCCTGCAGCTCTGCACTGCTCAGCCAGCCTGCCTCATGCTATTTTTTTTTATTATTATTTTTATTATTGCTGAAATGCATACGAATTAGTTCTCGGGGGGATTTGCACAAGTTTTTGTTTTGCTAAGCTGCATTTTCTTTTCCAGAAGCCTTATTTTGATGTAAATCTTGTAAACAGGGGACTAGCTCCTTCAAATGCTGAGCGCAAAAACTCTTCCAAAGAAGTAGATCAAAAGTCTGCGGTTGGCTTAATGAAAGATAGACTGACAATTAGGTTGGGAAAGTCCACATGGAGTGTGGGAGAAGAGATGGATTTCAGGGTTTATTAATTGCCTGGGAGTAGATGGAAGGAGATGCGAACCAGGGAGAAAGGGCACGGGGGATGAACCCCTCGGTTTTCTCACTCTGAATGTCCCCGATGTAAAGTGTGCATTGTTAAAGCTCATATAGAACAGCTGCACAAATGCTAAGTGCCAAGGCAAATAGAAAATTTAGCCCTTTAGAGAAATTGTTCAATATTTAAAGTGTTTTCTTCGCAATCAGGTGTACCCATTTTGATGTCTTTTCAGGTTGTGTGCCATTCCCAGAATGACTGCTAGGGGATAATTACAGTACTCTTCACAAACGAAGTACAGACTATACAAGAAAAGCAGCCAAGCTGTCAATACCACAGCAATAACAGACAGACATTGTCTTGCTGTGACACGGAAAGTATCGATCCTCCCACCGCTGCCACCAACGACGTAACAGAAAACGAGCGGGGAGGTTACGGTGGCACCGGAGCCGCCGGTCGCTCGGCAGAGCTGGGGGTTTGGCACCGGCGAGGGGCAAGAGAACGCTCTCAGGTGAGGTTTGATCACCCCCAAAAGTTGGTTTTGCTAAGCTTTGAAACTAAAAAGGATCGGTCGTTGCTTTTTAGGGGAAAAAAAAAGAAACAAAGAGCTGCACCTCGTCCCTGTTCAGCCAGACGCTGGCATCGCACTCGCGCGCTCCCAAGTGAAACGCAGCTCCCCTTGGCCACGCGCTGCTGCTGTGACCCTGCCAGGCCCACCCAGCCCGGAGAGCACCAGCAGCACAGGCTCGTTAGACAGGCTCATTTATAGCCACGAGAGTCCCAGCATCTGAATGGGGTAAGAAAAAAAAGAGATAAATGTTGTACGACACCCGAGTGCAAATAAAGCCCAGCCGAGGGTCACTCGAGACCATCCTGCAGAAGCCTGGCAATCAGTTATTGCTGTCCCCGATGTTCTGCCAGGAAAGGTGCAGCTGCTGGGGTTCACACTACAGCCTGCAGGAGGTTACTGGTTTGGGATCAGACTCACCAGCACCACGAGCACTTCCCAGGAGCTCCTGAAATGAGTGCCATGATATTAGTAATAAAAATAAATTAACTAGGACAGTGCAGGAAAAGCGACACCCAGACTATGTCAGGTTTATACAAGTGGTGACTCCTTTTTGAGCCTGGGGAGTATCAGCCTGCAAACAATTAGAAGCCTGCTGAAACAAAGGGGCTTTTGAAGATGCCTGGTGTACAGCAAACAAGCGGCGGTAACGTTTCTGTGGAAGGCTCACTGGTGTTAAACGGGAGGAAAAAGAGTTTCTGATAAAAACAAGCAAGAACTATGAAGCTGGGCTGCTCTTGACCAGCTCTGCTTCTGAGACCAGGAACGGGCTGGCACGAGCAGCAGGGCCACAACCACGGGCACCGCTTGCCACATACGCAGCTCTGCCAAGGCACCTGCTCCTCAACTCCCTTCCCACCCTCTCAGCCCCCAGAGCTCACTGTGAGCAGCACAGCACAGGAAAAACAAGCCCAAACATAAAATCCAACAAGTTTTATCTGGAAGTGAAGTCTGGAGCCAAGAGGAGCCTTGTGCACACTAAGCTCTGTGACCTCATCTCTGGATGAAAAGCAGCAAAACAGTTAACACTGGAAAGGAAGAATCATCCTGCCTTTGCTTTTATCTAATCTTAGCTGGACACAGCAGATTATGCAGAATACCAAGGAAAGCAACATAAGCAAGATCCTTTGGTACTTGAAATTATCCACGTTATCTTGAAAACAAATCATGCCTATTGCCCCTTTGAAGTTCTGTCATGATTTTTAATCGTGGAGCTGGGGCTTGGCTTTTTAGGTGACTTCATCAGTAATTTATGCTAATAGATGCCTGTGCTGATGCTGTATCTCCAGATCTGTCTAGATGCCAGTGCCACGATAACCACAGGAATATCAGCGCGACGATGATTTGGTCACGGAACGATAACGGGAGAGGCGGCACCAGAGCCCACTCCCGGAGAGGGTGGGTTTTGTGCACAGGCAAACGGGCAATGGAAGTTGAACAACTTGGTTTTGTCTGCAGAAATCGTGACAGGTGAACTTAGTCCTCTAACAGCTCTCAGACATCCCCAGAGAGGCTCAGAGCCCACGGCAGCGGAGCCCAGCCTCTGCCAGCACCGGGAAAGGGCAGCTGCAGCAGGAGCTGTCACTTGCTTTCTGCTGGCCCTGGACACGGCACCAGGTAATGACCATCCTGACCCAGTGTAAAGTGTTTCATAACCAGCACTGGCAGATGCAATTCTCTCCGTAACCACGGCCACATCGCCCTGCACAGGAGCCTGGGGCGGGGGGAGGAAACAAAAAACTCTGTTTTCACATCATCTATTGGCAGCAGGTAAATATTTTACAAGCAAAATATAATCACTTTCAGAGTGAGTCCAAAACAACTGGCTCTTGGTTCACATTTTCAGAGCTCGAGTTTGTTTGGCTTAGTTTTGCTGCTCACGTCTCTCCAGCCTCACTGAGCTTTCGCTGGGGGCTAAGAACGGAGCAGCAGGGCAGGAGCTGGGTAACTGAGGCTCTGCACGAAGCAAACACTGCCAAGCCCCAGCCTGGAGCCCGGCAGAGCCAGAGCCCAGCTGGCACCTCCAGGACCCGCAGCTCCCTCCACCACAGACACTGGGGGGTCCGGCTCCCACTGCCACGGCCGCGCCGGCTCCAGGACATCGCCCGC